>ML338731.1:0-100661 GCA_005239505.1 Nicotiana paniculata
TAAAATTAATTGATTTATTGGGATCTTTATAGGACGATACGGCGAGTAAAAATCACATGCTCACAATTACAACATTGACCATGAACTCGACTATCTCACTTCCGACCAGCCTCCCATCCACCTGAAGGACCGTGTCCTTCCAGCCATGCACCTCCATCTTGTCCATCAGATAGACCATGCCAGATTCCTCAAAATCTTTCAGCAATCTCCCCTTCAAAATGGTGCGCTTCCCAAACTTAGTCAAATTGTCCTGCTCTCCAATAGACTCATCTTCTTCTTCAGCACTCCAATCCTCCTCTTCATCAATTTGAACTTTCTTTGACTTTACTGTAGACCTGGTTTTCTTGGCTACAGTTAAGGGTGCAGCAGACACAGTTGCAGACTTCTTTGAAGAAGTCTTGACTTTCTTTGGTTTGGGGGTCTGAACCTCAACTTCTGCCCTTTGTTCATCTTGATGGACCAGGTCCATCTCCTCAATCTCATCATCCTCTAGAGGCTCAACAATTTTCTCCTTTCCCTTCTCAGCTCTCTTTCTCTTACTTTCCTTCAAAGCTTTTTGTAACTCCTCCTCACTCTACCTAAGTGCACTTCTTGTAGTTCTTCCTCTTGGAAGAGGAGTTTCAGAACCAGCAGATGAAGTGACATTTCTCTTCTTACTTTCTCGTGCAGCTTCAGACTTCTTAGCCGTTGGAGTCCTTTTCTTCTTTGGTTTATAACTCTCTCCTAACTTCTTCATAAGATCTTCTAAGGTCTCTTCAATAGACGAACCAGGTTCATTTGTAGATTTTCCTAGATTTACTAATCCCTCAACCGCTTCTCTTGGTGAATGTCCCCCTGACTTCTTGGCTCCCTCTTCTATTACTACTATTTCAGTACCATAAATAGACAATCTAGTAGTTTCTTCCCCTATTCCCCTCGCTTCACTCCGAACTCCCTCTCTCTCTATTTCTTTCCTAAATTTATTTTTATCACCTCTTCGTCTTACTTCTGGCAACTCCACATCTACCACAAACCCAACCAAAATAAACTTGTTTACTAAGTTCTCCGCTATTTCAGACATATTTTCAGAAGTGATCTTAGGTACGGATGATACCTGTTCAGAATCAGATGATCCCGCTGCTTCCTCAGTAGCTGATTTAAACGAATCACTTGAGTTATCTGATTCTGGAGCCTGATTGGCTTGTAGTTTAGAATTCAATTTTCTGGCGAGAGAACCTATATCCACTATTTTTCTGGCAAGCATTTTAACCCTTCTTTTTCTGGGTTCTGAACTTGGGCGAAGTTGAGGAACAATGGGACTGGGTTGAAACGGAGTAGGACTTGGTGGTGGAGGTGTTAAAGAAGTCGAAGATGGAGTAACAAGTGGTGGAGTACCAGGGTTGTCTGAAGGGTTAGTCCTTTTTTATTGAAGATGGAAGAAGGAGATTTTGAGTTGAAGAATAAAAGAGAATTAGAATCAAGATTTTGGAGTTGAGAGATGAAAGGGTTTCGATGGTTATGGCTTAGAGAAGTGATGATGGGGTTCTAACGGGGATGGGTAATTAATTAATAACAGGAGTATTTAGGGTAAAAAATAAGTCTTAATCACTTCTATAAGTGTAAGTTAGGGATGACGGTTACGGCTACCCTATTTTCTAGGATTTTAATTTGATGGGATTCTAAGGGGTGACGGAACTGGTTCAAAATTAGAATAAAGACTAGATTTTCAAAAGATCTTGTTTTAGGTAGAGTTCTGCTCATGATTAACTATTAATATTTCAAAATGTGTATGGTGGAGAACACATACCTCGCCTTCCAGATGAACCAGCACTGATGAACCAGGTTCATCATGTAAGAAACCTCTTGATCAAGCCTCAACTTTCAACAATAGGAAAAACATCATTAGTAACCAATGAGTCATTTCAAAACATGGCAAGAGAGTATGCTATTTACAGCATGAGACTGAGCAACAATTAATTTGATTATTTACACGAATTTCAGAATTTCTAGCCAAAAAAAAAGTTCCTTTTTTTTCATGTACATTATGAACTGGTTCAATTAGGTGATCTTAATCATCCCTAACTCTAACATGTTCCTTTCAAAAAACGCTCTCTAGTTGGTATTTTGTAAAGATGTCAGCAATCTGTTTATCAGTAGCACAAAATTCAATAGAGATCAATCCTTTCTCATAATTATCCCTTAAATATAATGTTTAACATCTATGTGCTTTATCCTTTTATGATGGACGAGGTTCTTTGTCATACTTATAGCACTGGTGTTATCTCAAAAGATAGGGATGCATCCAACATCGATTCCAAAATCTATCAATTATTGTTTAATCCACAGTAGTTGAGCACAACATGATGCTGTAGCCACATACTCAGCCTCAGAAGTAGATAGAGCCACAAAATTTTTCTTTTGAGTGGCCCAAGACACGAGACATGAGCCCAAAAAATGTGTCATACCTGAGGTGCTCTTTCTATCCACTAGAAAACCTGCATAGTCAGCATCAACATATAACAAGATTGAAGTTACTACCTTTTGGATACCAGAGGCAGAGATCAGTGGTGCCTTTTAGGTATCTTAAGATTCTCTTCACATCAGTTAAGTGGGATTCCTTTGGATTAGCCTGAAATCTTGCACAAAGTCCTACGCTGAAAACACTGCCAAGTCTGCTGGCGGTAAGATACAACAATGAACCAATCATTCCTCTTTACAACTTTTGATCGACAGATGAACCAGGTTCATCTACATCTAGTTTTGTGGCTGTTGCAATATGAGTGTCAATTTCTTTGGAATCTTCTATTTTAAACCTTTTAAGCAACTCTTTCACATACTTTTGCTGATGGATCATAGTTCCATTTGAATTTTGTTTAATTTGTAAGCCTAAAAAGAAATTAAGCTCACCCATCATGCTCAATTTCAAATTCACTCCCCATTAGTTTAACAAATTCTTTACTTAGCTTTTCAGTAGTTGCTCCAAATATTATGTCATCTACATATATCTTAACTACCAAGAGATCTTTACCTTTTTCCTTTAAGAATAAAGTACTTTCAATTTTACCTCTCTTGTGGTCTTGCTCAAGCAATAATTTTGATAACATTTCATACCATGCTCTGGGAGCTTGCTTGAGTCCATACAGTGCTTTGTTAAGTTTGTACACATGATCAAGATTCTTCTTGTTCTCAAACCCTGTAGGTTGCTTGACGAACACTTCTTCCTTTAGATAGTCATTTAGGAAGTCACTCTTGACATCCATCTGGTGAAGGGTGAATTCCATGTAAGCAACAAAGGCTATGAGGAGTCTTATTGCTTCCAGAATTTCCACTGGAGCAAAGGTTTCATCAGTATATGCCTTCCTCCTAATTGTATCATTGAACCACCAACCTTGCCTTGTTTCTTGTAACTGTTCCATCTTCATCAAGTTTGTTTCTGAAGACCATTCTGTGCCAATTACTGATCTATCCAAGGGTCTTGGTACCAGATACCAAACTTGACTTCTTTCAAATTGGTTGAGTTCACCTTGCATTGCATCCACCCAGTATGCATCCTGCAAAGCCTCAGCAACATTTTTAGGTTCAATAAGAGATAGGAAAGCATCAAAAGCACACAAATTCTTCAAAGAGGATCTGGTTTTGATTCCAGAGTTTGGATCAGTGATAATGTTCTCAATAGGGTGATAACTTTTGATATCTATATGGTTTCACAACCAACTGGTTACTCCTTGAAGTTCCTTCAGTTCCTTGTTGTTGTGGAACATAATTAGGTACAGGTTCCAATGAGGTTTGGAAATTAATCTGTTTAGTTTCCCTATCATGTTGCCAGGGAGGGATGAACCTGTTCCATCACTTGTTCCTTCCTCTAGTGTTTCTCCAGTTTGGACTGAGTTTCTGACCAGCCCAATTTCTTAATCCTCTTGTTCCTGTCTCTCAGAAAGAATGTTAGTTTCATCAAAAACTACATGCACACTTTATTCAACACACATAGTTCTTTTGTTATAGACTTTATTAAGCCTTACTATGTGAAGAATATTCTAAGAATACTCCCTCATCACTTTTGGGATCAAACTTACCTAGGCAGTCTTTACCATTGTTGTGCACATAGAACTTGCAACCAAAAGCCCTAAGGTGTGATATATTGGGCTTTCTCCCTTTAAGTAACTCATAGGGATTGTTCTCTACAAGTGGTCTAGTCATGCACCTATTTATGATATAGCATGCAGTATTAATAGCGTCTGCCCAGAAGCTATGGGGTAGTTTACTAGAAAGAAGCATAGTCCTAGCCATATCTTCAAGTGTCATATTATTTCTTTCAACCACTCCATTTTGTTGTGGAGTTCTAGGGGCAGAAAAATTGTGATCTATGCCATGCTCATCATAAATTTAGCAAATTTAGCATTTTCAAATTCAGTGCCATGATCAGACCTAATTGATGCAAGTTGATTTCCTAATTGTTTTTGAATTTTTGTAAAAAATGAAGTAAACATGTCAAATGCCTCATCTTTAGATGTTAGAATCAACGTCCAGGTATATCTAGAATATTCATCAACAAGTACTATCATATATCTCTTACCACCTCTGCTTAAGGTTCTCATAGGACCACAAAGATCCATATGGACCAGTTCCATCGATCTGGTGGTACTTACCACTTTCTTGCTTTTGAAAGAGGAACTTACATGCTTCCCCCTTGCACAAGCCTCACAGACTTTGTCTTCCTTGAATTAATGTTAGGCATACCTATCACTAAGTCCTTGGAGACTAGTTTGTTGAGTTGACTTAGACTAGCATGTCCAAGTCTCTTATGCCAAAGGAGGGGATCATTGTCCAACACACCTAAGCATGTTAATTCATTTTCTGAAAGTGTGGATAGTCTATGATTTCTATATTGTTCACTCTTTTTCCCTGCAAAACAATCTTGTCTGTGATAAGATTTATTACAAAACATTTTGTAGAGGTGAATGCTACCAAGCTATCTCTTTCACACAGTTGTGACACACTGATTAGGCTATATTTCAAGCCATCTATTAGGTATACATTCTCAATGGAACGAGTACCATCCTTACCTACCTTACCAACCCCAATGATTTCACCTTTCTTTCCATTTCCAAAGGAGACATTTCCTCCTTTGAGGTCCTCAAGTGAAAGGAGTTGGTCCTTGTTACGAGTCATGTGTTTTGAGCAGCCACTATCCATGTACCATATTTGGCTACTTCCTTTCACTTGAACCTACAAAAGAAAATCAGGGGTTAGTCTTAGAAACCCAAACTAGTTTGGTTCCCTTTCTATAAGCAAAAAGATGAATTAAATTCTTTTTAGCCTAATTTGGTAACCAATTCTTCCCTCGAACAAAACTTTTATTCTTTTGACTGGCCTGCTCTTTTGCATTGCGTTCTCTTTTGTAGTGAACAGTCTTACCACAGTGGGTACAGATTCTGTTCTTAGAAAGGGTGAGGTACTTGCTTTTAGGATCCCATTTAGGCAGCTAACTCCCAAAGCCAAGTCTTCTCCTATTACTACTATGATGTTCATGTAGCCACGTCAAAGCATCAAACGATCTGTTCCATTTACAAGTTCTGTCTAGTTCATGCTTGACCTAACCAAGTTCCTCCTTCATTACTCTTATCTGTTCATCCTTCATATACAACACATCTTTTAGTTTTCCTATATTTTCTTCTAAGGTGAGTTGAGACTTGTCAGCTATCTTTTTACTGGTTCCTAGTTTCAGTTTTAGATTTTCAGATTTTAACTCTAGAACATTTGTTTCAAGTGGATGAAGCTGGTTATTCAGAGCAGTATTTTCACCCACAGACTCACTTACTATGAGTTCTAGGTTTTTACACTTTGCTTTTAACATTACAACTCCTTAGACAGTAGTTCTTTTTCTTTATTAATTACTTCATAATCATCGATAAAGTCAAGCAATAATTCAGAGAGTTTCTCTTTAGATAAGAACTTAATCTTGTCTTTGAGATGGAATATACTTACCTCATATTCCTCATGAGATTCCTCATCTGATTCACCAACTGCCATAAGTGCTTGTTCATCTCCATCTTCATCATCTGATTCTTCATCTGAACTTTCTCCCCAAACAGCAACCATAGCCTTTGTTGATATTTTGTTCTTCTCGGGATGAACCTGTTCCTTCTTCCGGTTCCTTCGTTCAGTCCTTTCCCTTTTCGATTCAACTTCCCACTGAGGGCAGTTCTTGATGTGATGATCAGTTTTCCCACATTTGTAGCAGTCCTCATTAGTGGATTTTTCTAGTGCCCTTGCCTTGTTGTAATTTCCACCTCTTGAGGTCCCTTTTCTTCTCATAAGATAATTTTTGAAGTTCTTAGTGATCATAGCCATTTCATCTACCTCCAGTTCTTCTCCCTCAGTGATTCTTAGTGCCAGACTTCTTTCCTTCTTGGGAGCATCCATCTTCATTGTCTGCCTTCTAAGTTCATAGGCAGTGAAATTTACAATTAGCTCATCCAGTTTGAGAGTTGCAATATTCTTGGATTCCTGAATTGCAGTGGTCTTACTCTCCCAAGAGATTGGCAGAACTGTCAAAATCTTCTCAACCTTGTCTTACTCAAGAATAGTCCTTCCAAGAGATTTCAGGTCATTAGTCAATGTTGTGAACCTAGTGTACATCTCTTGAATGGTCTCTCATTCCTTCATAGAGAAATTCTCATATTGAGAATATAGTAGAGTACCTCTTGATCTCTTCACTTGATTAGTTCCTTCATGAGCCACTTGAAAAGTGTCCCAAATTTCCTTGGCAATGCTACAACTTTGAATTCTGCTGTACTCATCTGGACCAAGTCCACACACAAGCCACTTCTTGGCCTTGGCATCTTTCTCCCAATTTCTCAAATCCTCAACAGTGCAGTCACCTCTTGTCTTTGGCACATCTATTACTTCAGCATTTGTCTTCATGGTGGCCAAAGGACCATTAGTAACAATATCCCATAGTTCGTAGTCTTCTCCAATTATATGGTCTCTCATCTTGTTCTTCCACCAGGAATAGTACTGCCATTGAAGAGTGGAGGCCTAGCAGTTGATTGTCCTTCCCAGTTCCCAGTTGGTGCACTCATCTTGATCTTTTCCTAAAGTGTTAGCCTCTTCAAGGATAACCCGCTCTGATACCAATTGATGTTCTAAACGTCAATACCACACAAGAGAGAGGGGTGATTTTTGTGGTGTCCAATTTTTGAGTGTTGTCGTTATAGAAGGACCTGGTTCTTCTATGTTTTCCAACTATTACTGTTGCGGAATAATAAATACATAAAGTAAAGAACACGGATATTTTTACGTGGAAAACACCTGGCTCAAAAGGTGAAAAACCACGACCTACTTCCCAGTACGATTTTCACAAACTCTTTACTAAATCAGTGAGCCAAACAGCATTTACAAAAACTCTTTTATAAACCTAGGATTACCTATAATCCCTTTGTGGAAAACTAGCCTCTAGCTATTTGCGACAAACTCCAAGTTAGCTATAACTTGAAAACACACAATACCTATTACATACGCTTCTAGATAAAGCTGAAAGGTACAAGTTTAAATAACCTATTACAAGTAACTCGACTAAAAGACAACACTTGGAACTGGTTCTTCTATCTGGTTCAAGTAGCTTCAGAATCGCACACTTAAATCTTACACGAACTGCTTGCAAAATTGCCTTGCTAATTTTCCTCTCAATTCTTTCTTAACTTCTATTTTTGTGAGTCCCCATAAAACAAGAACAATCTGCAATATATAGGATTTGTAGACGAGAGATTCAATAGAGTTCTAATTCTACCCTTCCTTGGTTGAAGAGTTCTAGTTAATCTCAACTCCTCGAATCCTTCCTTATCTTTGATTATGTTCTTACTGAATAAGGAGTCCTTCTCCTTATCATTTTGCAATCTTTTCGATTAGGAGATATCTCTTTATTTCCCATATTTTATTTATCTCCTGCATGTGCACCTCACGTGCCTTAATTTTCATGTGTCTATGTCTCCAGTGATGGACCATGTTCATCTTTGAGTTCCTTTGTCAATCTTCAAAACCATTCGATTTATTGGGCCAACACAAACCAAACGAGCAAATTCACAACTTCCATAAATGACACTATTCATAGAAGTATTAGAGATGCCTATGTTCTTGAATTCCCATATGTCTTATTATTCTATTATATGTGCATGGGTCTCGAAAAATACGTAAGTTGATAAAGTTTGTTTCATGATATTAATCAGAGATATAATGGTCTTATGATGTTCCGAGAAAATTTATTGACATACTTCTCATGCATTGCATTCATTTATATTGACACATGAATAGGCGTTATATACGTATATATATCTATATTATATGTATATGGGATATGGGAAAAGGTTACAATGTTATATACGCACTACCACCTGATCAACTGATATATGTTGATGATTTTTCCCACAGTGGCTGAGATGATATGATGGGATGCCCTCAGAGGCCTGATGTTGTTATGTACACCTATACATATGCATGACACGACATTTATATGCACGTGCATGACATTATAAATGTTTCAGGATTTACAAAGTTATTTGGATTTACATGTGGAATTATTTATTCCATATTTCATCTATGTCCTTTATGTACTGATTTGCATGCCTTACATACTCAGTACATTATTCGTACTGATTCCCTATTTCTCGGGGCCTGCATTTCATGCTCGCAGGTGCAGGTAGACGAGCTGATGGTCCCCCCTCCTTAGGATCATTGATCAGCGAGAGTTGGTGTAATCCATTTGATCTGGAGCCGCTTTTGACCTTGGTACGATATGTTTGTATGCATATATGGGTATGATGGGGCCCAGTCCCGTCCTTGTACAGTTATATAGTCTAACAGAGGTCTGTAGATAGTTATGTATAGTTGGCTAGTATGTGGCCTTGTCGGCTTCCAGTTTTGGGTATATTGTTGTCTATAGTAGCCTTTCCAGCTCGCCCCACTGTATTCCGCAGTATATGTACATATGTCTTTTGGACAGTTTTCCCTCACGTATGTTATTCATGTTTATATCTTAGACGCATTCTTAAGGATATAAGAAATTTAGGACTCGAGCACCCATTGCGAGGCATCGGTTTGGGTCGTGACACTACCCCTTGATCTCGGCTAAACCCACACCACAATTAAGTAGCGAGGCGGTCGATGCAATATAAACCTAATGAAGGGCGAGATCGAATCCACAAGGAGTTAGAATAATATGATTAGGTGTATATCTAGTTTTATTGTATGTTTTGACTCAAATTACACTTCCACAATACTGGTTTGTGTTCTACTTCTACTTTGTTCTATTGTTTGCAAGTACAAAACTAAGGGACAATATTTTTGGTTTTTGAGTTGTTTTTCAAATGATAAAAGGGTCTATGGTGGTGACTTCCACCTAGGTGGTTACCTAATAGGTTGTAACATAGCAATCACACTCGGACACTCACTCTATACCTCTCGATAGCTTGAGTGATTTTACCCAATACAAGTGATAATATCCCAAGTCCGGTTTTACCATCTCTAGATTCAACCCATGAATCAGTGTTTACAATCACTAATCCTTATGTTCAAGCAAGAACTAGGCTAAATATCACAAACAAGCCCTAATTCAAACACCCATCAAATACCCACACTAGGGTTGGGTTACAACACTAGCTAGAGATTTAGCTACTCATGAAAATTGAAGAAATTAAAGAAGAAATAAATATAGAATCCATAATAATTAGTTATGGGATGAAAATCTAGTGTTAGGAGACAAATCTAGTACAAAGTTACTTAAAGCAGTAAAGAAAAACGGCCAGGTGCTCTTACAAAAACCAAACATAACCTAAAAATGACAAAACGTCATATTTATACTAAGCTGAAAATATCGGACAAAAATGCCCCTGCGAAGATTGTGCGGCCGTATAATTCTGAGTGCGGCCGCACATGTGGCTTGAGCTGGGATCTGGACTTTAGTTTGTGGACCGCAAAAAGAGACTACAGTCGTACCTTTGTCTTATGCAGCCGCACAAAAATCGTGCGGACGACATATCCTCAACTGGTATTCTGTGAATCCCTTATTATGCGGTCCGCGTAATAGTGATTGCGGTTGCACGCTGACTTCTGTGGCCGCATAAAATTCCTGCAGTCCGCACTACTTCAACTCAAGGTTCTCTGAATCTGTTCCTCTACGGTCCGCATAATAGTGAATGGCAGCCGCACATTGTCTTCTACGGCCGCACAATACTTGTGGTTCCACGCATCTTTAGTCTTCAAAGTTTCCAAGTCTCTGAACCTCAATTCTGCGGCCGCACTAGAATTATGCGGTCCGCACACTCTGAAGCTAAATTTGACAGGGTTCCTTCATTGTTTACGGCCGCACACAGAATTTTGCAGTCTGAAATTTAAGAATTTTTATGTTGTTTTTGTCCTTGTCCAATTTTGGCTCCTTTTTTAGTTGATTTTCACTTTTTGGCTCATTTCCCAATGTTCCTGCGAAAGCTCATTTCATTAGTTCTCGTGGATACCCTTAAGAATTTCCGAACTAAAACTCAAGTAAAAGCGGGGAAATAAGCGGTCAAAATCCCTACTTATCAACTCCCCAAACTTAAGCTTTTGCTTGTCCTCAAGCAATTTAGGTAATTCTCACCTCCATTAGAAAAAGGGATATTTCAGCAGTCCTAAGTTAAGTAAAAAAAAATCAATTGGGACCAACAATTACCCACATGCTCATGAATCATTAACTAGCATGTGATTTGAAAATTGAAGCACAAATGGATCTAATCTGACACTTTGAGCATCAAGGGTTGACTTTTGATCATCAAGGAAGTTTGCACTTTCATGAAAGTCGGTGTGGATCCCAAACTCCTGCTCCTATACTCACCGGAAGCTCACCTCACTCATGAATGAAGAGTTCAAAACAATGACTCGAAGAAGATTCACTCATCACTCTCAAAAGAATGTCACAAGCCCCGATATAAGTACCATATGCTTGCCCCTCATGTAGATCACCACTAATGTAAGTTTTCTCGGCTTGAAATCACGTAGGTCATTTTCAGCATGTAATGAAGGCATTTTGGATTAAGGAGGGTAATATCGGATTAAAATTGGTTCATCTTTCCTTTAGCACTTCATATTATGTTGTTGGCTCTTGCTTTGCTGACTCATTGAGTCATTTCCTTCTCCCTTAGGGGGATTAGAGAGACTTGACATCACTCTTTCTTTGCCATGCTATTCACAATTTCCTTCTTTGCTTTCTCCATGCTTTGCACTTTTTGTTTCTTGTGCATCTTTTCAACCCTTTCACATTATTCACTTTTTTGTGTTTTTCTTTGTTCTTCCTTTCTTTTTCTTTTTCTTTTTCTTTTTCTTTTGCCTTTCCTCTTTTTCATTTCTTTTGTATTGTTCCTTGAAACCATCTTTCAAATCTTCGTCTCTCCCCCAAACTTACGTTCTTGCCATTTGAATCACATGGGCACTAAAGAAAAGTCGGGTGCCAAGAGAGGGTCGCTATAAAACGGTTAAAGGCTTGTAATGTGGTTATTAAACGAATGGCTTTAGGATCAAAAGGGTTTACTAAGGATTATATCATTGGTGGGCCATGAAAGATTTCAAAAAAATGGGTCAAGGAGGGCCTATAATCACTTCTCAAGCCAAGCTAACTTAGAATTTTGCCTAGAAACACATTAGGGGAAAGTTCTGGACCATTCGCATAGGTACTTGGACTTGTAACAAAATACCTCACCTCTCACACAACCGGATTGTTAAAGAGAAGAAGTCGAGGGCCCACAACAACCGCATTCAAGATTGAAAATCTCTATGGTTCAACTAAACCATCTGATGATTGCCTAAGTCAACACAAAACTAGAGCTATTTCTTTTACAAGAATTTGTTTGTAACCATAAGCGCATAGTTAAGTGTGTTGGTACTAAGTGAAACATGCTCGACTCTTACTTATTCATTACACTACTTGTTTTACCTAAACATCAAAAACTGACTCAATTCCTTAAGAAGGTTGTCACGCCATCCATCGTTGGGAAGATCCACCCGGTTCACACAAGATCCACCTTTGGAAAGAACCGTGGCATTAAGAAAACCAAATGCTTATTGTCCAGTAAAACATAAATAGAAGCTAACAAATCAAAAAGAAGCTAATAAAGTAATTAAGAAGATATACTATTAAGAAACCAAAACGAAGAAGCTATAAAATAAACTACTAAAGGTAAAGCAAATGAATATATACAAGGGGGTGATTATATACATAATGAGGGATAGAGTAAAGAAAAAAGAAAAAAGAAAAAGAGTATTTAAGTTATTAAAGGCCCAAAAAGTGATCAAATGTCATAAACAGTCATCCAAATCATTAAACTATCAAAATAAACCACCCCCAGAAAAAGGATAAGCATTATCCCCATTGATTAGAAAAAACAAATCATAAAAGGGTAGAGAGTAAAGAAAACTCCCTATGTGGTCTCGGGGTGACTAGAAGCATCACCACCCTCGATCTCCTCTAACTGAATATCCTCATCTCCGGGCGGAGGGACCACAGGGTTGGAGAGCATCCAGAACATCTCCTTGTCGCGCCCCCTTTTTCTCGCGAAATCGGGTTTCGACATTTATGGGACAACTCCTTTTGAGATGGTAAGGAATTGGAATTGAGAGAGTTGCCAGCTAACGGATTAAGGTGTGTTAGGGAACCTAGAGCAGATAACTCATATTACCAGTTTACATCACCCGAGATCGGGTAAGGGCTCAAATTACCTCGAGGGGAAGGTGTTAGGCACCCCTCAAGGTCCACAACGGTGGGTCCCCGCCGAACTTACATTACCCAAATTAGTCTAAGGAAAAGAAAGCAATTTGGATAAATAAAATACTCGATTTATTTTAGAACAGGAATGGGGGGTTCCTAAATATTTTAGCCTATAGGATCACCCCATGCAATACTTTGTAGCTCCCTCAAGTCGGGGTGTCACTCATAGTATTTAGCGCAGGGACTATCATATCCTACTACCCGATTACTATATTTAAGTTGTTACTTAAGGGTTCTAGTCGATTCTAGTTCGTTTCCTATGCGTGGACTACCCATCCCTTACCTATGGCCTTGGAGGTATTAGGACCTCTATTTGGGATAGTTCCAGACCCAACCTATGTTGCTCAAAAATGTAAAAGTCTAGGCGACAAGCAAAAACAATTAGGACTTTCAGATAGCAAGAAAATATGGGCTCATTTGACCTCCACACATAAACAACAAAGGTACGCAATTGATTGACATGCTTAATTTAAAGTCTTATAGGCAGGATATCTATGTGAGAAATAAGCAAGCAGTGATTTATAGAAGCATTTTCATTAAGGCGAATGTCAAGACGTATTGTTTGCCTTCTGATTTTATTCAGTAATACCTGGGCCTTTCAGGCTGTAAGGAATCACAGTTTCGAATCCAGAATTGTTATTAAGACCTATAGGCATGTTGTCTAAGTGATTGAAAGTGGCGATTGTATTCAGAACCAATTAGTATAATTCTATAGGCATGATATCTATGAGTGTGCTGGTTATTATACTATGGACATGACTTCTAGGCGTAGAACTGGTTTTAGCTTTATAGACATGTTTCATAGCTTTGTATTTCCTTTTGACCCTGTAGGCATGCTTTCTAATTACCGTACTGACTTAAGTCCTATAGGCATGATTTCTACGTTTGAAACTGGTTTCAGACCTATAGGCATGGTATCTATTATTGAATTAATTTAACCCTATAGGCATGATATATATTGAGAAGTAATACGGGCATAAATTGTACATATTACCAGAAAAAATTTAAATCAAACATTAAGGTCATATAGGCATGATTGCTAATATATGTTTGTTGGACAAGTTAATGCAACCTATAGGCAAATGCAATTTTAATCCTATAGGCAGGATTTCTAATGCCATTTAATCCTATAGGCAGGATTTCTAATATGCAAGCATGGACAACACTCACATGATTTTAACAAAGATGATGTAAAATAATATTAACAGAACAAATAAAACCCTATTGGCAGGATTTCTACCCGTATTGCCCAAAGAAAATAAAGGCCCTTCCCAATTTTACTATACACCCCAGAATCCGTTCATTACGAACTTATTACAAACCAGAGTAATGAATAAATTACATAATAGCAATAAGATAAACTATAGGGAGCCTTCATTTCATAGGGACAACATAGCCAAGAACGGGTAATTCACCCATAGCACATATAGACTAGGTTTCCAATGTGTCAAAGTTCCGAAGGGCCTCAGGGACCCAGGGCAATGCTGACATAAGAACCACATATTCAGATGATGATTCACAAGAGATTGGTAACTAGTTTCCAGTGTGTCAGAGTTCACATGAGTCTCACATGGACCCTGAGCAGTGCTCACACTGGGGTGGTTGAGAACTTAAGGGACTAAGAGTGGAAGTTTTACAATAGTGACAGCAAAAGGAGGTAGGGACAAATTTTAAAACAGTGCTGAGTTCAGAAGAAACGAAGTTCAGAACACAAAATTGCATTCATCAAAAAAAGCAAGGTTTGTAAAGTACATAGTTTCAAAGAGACCTAATTATACTAAGTGAGCATGCTGAAATTTAGGACAACCATTTCTTAATCACATACACAATTTAGGCAAAACAATCAGATTATCACATTACATGTTAGCAAACAAATTGACAAGGCTCATGAATTAAGTAACAATACATATCTGCAAAGTTAGGATAAGTTAACTAATTGCATGCTGATAGTATCTTAAGGAATGCAAAGTTCATAACAGGTGCAAGATTAACGAACAGTGTGCATGGACAAGTTTAAACATTACGCCAGCTTTTAAGAGAATTCATATTATTCAAAATAACTAATCTTAAATTAATAGTATTAACTATAGGATTAGACAAAGTCATAGAAGCATAAGGGCAGAATCATACTCGAAATTTAAACATGCTGGTAGAGCAACACATATTATGAAAAACATGGAGAATAAAGTGGAAATTAAAGGGATTAGGGCTTACCAGTTAAGCAGGAAAGAAAGTAACCACAACAGTAAGTCCAGAATCAAATGGCATTGGCTTTCAGCCGGCCAAGACCAGAAACAATGAGCAAAGAGAATTAGATTAAAGAATCTAAGTTTCAATGAGAGTATTAGAGTTCGAGTCTGTCCTAAAGGGGAGAGGGGAAAGGGTTTAAATAGTGTTCAATTAGACAGACAAATAAGGGAAGTAATCAAACACATATAGGTAAGGAAAGAAATTAATCATAAAATCAACTGAAGTCAAAGTTCAGTCAATTAACAAGGCATAACAAGGTGTAATCAGGCGAGTAACATTTAAAATAAGGAAAATATCAATTAGCAGTTAATTTCAAGGCAAATAAGGTAAGAAAATAAAGGAAACATGATATATTGAGCAGAAGTAAGGAAAGTTTTAATCATATACAAAAAAGGAAAATATTTAAAATCAGTAAGGAAGGAAAGATTTAAACCCTAATTTTTAGGTAAAACACATAAACCGGCAGAAACAAAAAGAAAAAAAGTCACATGCTTCATAGAATGAACATAGACAGGAATATACTCAAAGAACACATAATCGAACTAGATCTAGTCCCAAAATAAAAGGTCTGAAACTCTAATCTTAGGTAAACCATAAAATCGATAAAAAATAAAGGTAAATAATCAAATATTTTAGTAAAATGAACATATACATAAGGTTGTTCAAAAACAAAAATCAGAATTGAACCAGGTCTGAAACCCTAATTTAGGGCAAATAAAGGAAATTAAAAGGAATAGGCAGATTCAAGCATAATGAAGTGAATATAGACGAGATAATGCTAAAAATCAAAGTTTGAACCAGTTTAGGTTCGAATCAAAGAGAATCTAAAACCCTAACCTTTAGGGCTAAGTAAGAATCCACAAGAGATACGTAAAACAGCCGTACTCACAAAGAATACGGGATGAACACGGACGAAATACACAATAGGTTAAGGATTTTGAACCAGATTTGGTTCGAATCCCTCAAGATCTGCTTGCCATTTTAGGCAATCCATTAGGAAATACCAAAATGGGGTAGCCAGTAAGAAGATATGACCAAATAAGATAAGGAATAATAGATTGATTCCATTCCTGGGTTAGAATCAGGGAGATTTTGAGTGACGGCGCTAGGGTTTTGAGAGGAGAAGAAGAAGAGAGAGTTTGAGGACGGCGGAGTGGGTGAAATGGGTTAGGGTCAGACGGGTATGTTATAATTAAAAAGGGGTGGAGTGGTACGAGCAGTTGATCTTCAGAGATCAACGACTGTGATTTAAAAAGGTTAGGTCGGGTGTTTTGGACAGGTATAAGTCTAGGTTAATGGGTATTTGGGTATTGGGTATTGGGGTATTGGGCTAGTGTATTGGGATAGGGTGATTGGGTAGTGTATAGGTCCGAAATTGGGTTTTTAGGGGCTATATTTTAAATACCTAATTATAAATAATTTATAAACAAATAATTAATAAATAGAAAAAATATTACTTGTGCATGAAAATGATTTACAATAATTACTTAATATTATAAAGATATAAAAAGTCATTTTCTTGTATAAATAATGTAATTATGCATATATATATATATATATATATATATATATATATGGGCTATTATTACAAAATATGCAATTTTAGCCTAAAGGTGCAAAAATAATTTTATAATAAATATTTAAAAAATATTTAAATCTTAATACGGATATAGATGATGAAAATTAAATGATAAATCGTCATAAAATTTATTTAAGATGTAATTAATAATTACTTATATAATAAAATACAGGAATAAATTGATTAAAAGATTTTTTTAAAAAATTATAGAAAATTATGGAAAAATACTTGATGATGTTCATGCACTATTTTGAAGGTATATATGTATTTTTGAGAAATATGAGGAAAAATTGGGTATCAACACTCCTCAGCAGTGGGGACAGTGAGATCTAGCTCATCAGACTGGCCAACCTCCACTAATGGTGCCTTCGCTGATGGTGCTGCTCGATCAACCGGTGCAAATGGACATGTATTCATCAATAGGTCAAAGGGCAAGTCACATGTTGTTGTCAACTTCTTCACTTTTAGACTCAAAACTTTCCAATGCTTTCTTCGAAGCTTGGGACTTTCTCATTTCTTCACTGGCTTGGCCAAATCCTCAATGGCAACCCCCCTGAGCTACCGGAGTGTCCGTGATAGCCTGTTGGTTGTCCAGAATCTTCTTCAAAGACTCCTCCACTGACGGAGGTACCTGTGGAACTACTGGAGTAGAGGACTGTACTACAACAGTACTGGAGATATCATACAGCTTAGAAGTCGCTGTCTGCATCTAGTTGTTGAGGCTCACAAAGTTTGGGAGACTCGTAACGCAGTGAGAGGGTAGGTAGATGAGGATGGCATTGGAACAGATTTGGGAGGCCTGGAGGATGATGGTGGTGGCATGGCGGCAGTACCGAAGGAATACTCGGCTGTTGTGGTAGGCAATGGAGCTGAAGATGGCGCAGCATCAGCCTCTGCACATACCCCGTCTGGCTCGTCAGACCGGCCAGCTATGGTAGTGTCCGCCCCTTTTAACTTTGGGTTGGCTGCATCCTGCAAGTGATACCAAGAAAATGGCTTTTTAGCTTTTACCATTGTCATAAGGTCTTGGCTCCACCTTTGCATCATTGAAGTACTTTGTGAGGGTGTTTGAAAAGGGATAGACTTTTCACTCTTATAGACCGCCAATGTGATTCCGGTTGACATTATAGCACCCACATTGATAGGGTACCCTATCATAATAGAGGCCACTAACACTGCTCGGGGAAGAGGGAGGTTTTTCTCATTCAGGCTTGGATCAATTCTATTTCACACAAAGGTTTTCCACCCTTTAACTTCGAAGTTGAGGGTGGCCCGGATAATAGGTACTCCTGCGGTGATCCATGGTGGTGGTGGTCTTGGGGCACCTATAATCTCAGGTAGCCAAGGGTGAACTACTTCACCCAAAGCTAACTTCTCCAAGTACTGGACCGCTTCTACTTGCTCAAAACCCACATATGTATTCAAGGTATGGGCATCAAACAGAACCTTAAAATTCCTCACTTTTGTTCCCGCCTTGATATGAGCTATGTTGGCATAGAATTCCCTCACTAAATATTCATTTGCATCTAAGATCGGATGAGTGAACCACTTCCACCCTTTTCGTTCCTAGAATTGTCTAAGGACGTTTGGATTATGAACATCCAAATCCTTCATCAAGAATTGCCGCTCCAGTGTGAGCGACATTTTTGGCCACAACTCCCTGAATCTGTTGAACGTCATCAAGCTGAAGAATCTATTCTCCCATATCTCTTTCTTCTTTTTCCTTTCAAGACCACCCACATGAGTGTCACCCCCTCTACCGTCGTCCGGGATATTGTCATCATCAATATCAATAGGTGTCGCATGGGTAGGTGAAGAGGAGGGCTCAAAACCCTTACTTCCCACATCAGAACCAGCTGAGGAGCTTTCCGAAGGCTCATTGCACAGTTGATAGCACCCTGTGGATTGGATTGAGGTTCAGGCTGAACCTCAATTGATGGTCTCTCGGATGCTTCCCTAGATGGAGCATATTCACTGGTGTCATAGGATTCAGGAGCTGGAGGTCTGTTGGCAGTTGCTTTCTTGCTTATGACTTTCTGAACGGCAAGCAGTAAGTTAGTCTTGCCTCAACCTTGGCCCCGGGAGGGCTCACCCCTGCCTTTTGATGAATCACCTTTGCCGCAAGATCTAAGCATTGTCTGTATTACAAATTACATTTTCCAATTGAATTTAAAGCAAAGGACACAGTTAACTCATAGTTGCAAACAGGCAGTCAGTACTGAGGTAGTGCGGCCGTAGACTGCCTAATGTGGACCGCACATTTTGGAGTGCGGCTTCATAACCTCGAGCGCGTACCACACAAATTTGAGTGCGGCCGCACAAGTCCCACTTTGAAATTACAGGTTCTCTGAAGTTTTGAGTGCGGACCGCACATAATTTTGTGCGGCCGCATACTTCTTCTGCGGACAACCAAATTTTGAGTATGGTCCGAACAGCTCAATCATATCTAATACCCCTTATGCCAGTTATGCAGACCGCACAATAATGTGTGCGGACATACAATTTCAATTTCATCGGCACTGAGTTAGGGCTCATGTCAAAAATATTTAAAGTTTAAGCATGGTGTGCATAAATTGACACAATTATTGGTCTACCTAGTCCCTAATTAGCATGTATGTCACTACCCACATGATTTTGAAGCACAAATTAAGCACATTTGACATTTTAGGCCTAAAATTAACTAAACTACTCAAAGAAATCCAAACAAAATTTGAGAAAAATGAACAAAAATCTACATGAATTGAACATACCAGTAGTGGGTGATGTAAGTAGGAATCTAGCTTGATGAAGTGAGTGTGATTGTGGAACAATTGTTTGGATTGCACAGTGTTTACTAGGTCTTGAGTGTTTTGAGAGCGTAAAGTGTGAAAAGTAGTGGAAACCCCTATTTATACCCTAGCAAAGGCGATGCAACTCTTACATGAGTGCGGCCGCATATTATTGAGTGCGGCCGCATATTACTAAGTGTGGTCCGCACTCCTTACCTGGAGTGAACAAAGTTGTGTGGTCTGCATAAAATTGAATGTGGCCGCATAACCCTATGCGATCCGCATAAAATTGAATGTGACCGCATAATGGCCCTTTTTCTGCAAAATCAACTTCAGAGAGTTGACATTTTCGGGTTCCTAGTTGTGTAGCCGCGGACCCTTCTGTGCGGTCTGCATAAAATTCCATACATGGAAAAATTTTCCAGATTTTTCCTGCAATACACACCCATGCCTGCAATTCACTACAAAACCGGTTAGCTCAAAACAAAGCCCATCTAATCTAAAGAAAAAATCAAGAAAAAGAAAAAAAAAACACGTGGGTTGCCTCCCAAGAATCTTCTGATTTAATGTCGCGGCACTACGCATGCTACCATCAATCACTTGAAATGAATCAATGCCACAACGTGGCCATCATCAACATTGCCAAGATAGTGTTTCACCCAGTGCCCATTGACTCTAAACACTTCATCATTCTTATTTTTCAAATCTAGAGCACCAAAGGGTGTCATATGCACAACTTCAAATGGGCCACTCCACTTAGATTTCAACTTTCCCAGAAACATCCGCAATCGAGAATTGAACAATAGGTCAAGATCTCCTTCTTTGAATTCTTTATTCTGGATATACTTGTCATGGAGGTACTTCATCTTGTCCTTATACAAGGACGAACTTGAATATGCATGAAACCACTCATCAAGGTCATTCAATTCTCCACCCTTAAATTGGTGGCTACATCCTACTCAAGATTAAGCTTCTTCAATGCCCATATAGCCTTATGCTCAAGTTCTACCAGAATGTGACAAGCTTTCCCGAACACTAACCAATACGGAGACATACCAATTGGTGTTTTGTAAGTTGTTCTATAAGCGCAAAGAGCATCGTCAAGTTTCCTCGACCAATCTGTCCAGTTGGCATTCACAATCTTTGACAAAATACTCTTGATCTCCCGGTTAGAGACTTCAACCTGTCCACT
Organism: Nicotiana paniculata; assembly: GCA_005239505.1. Classification (NCBI taxonomy): domain Eukaryota; kingdom Viridiplantae; phylum Streptophyta; class Magnoliopsida; order Solanales; family Solanaceae; genus Nicotiana; species Nicotiana paniculata. The sequence continues at coordinate 20,559 of ML338731.1, forward strand.
TGGTTGAGGATGATAGGGGGTCGAAACTTTGTGAGTGACACCATACTTTGAGAGTAAAGTATCAAAATCTTTGAAGAAAAAGTGTGATCCCCCATCACTAATAATGGCCCTTGGAGTTCCAAACCTTGTGAATATGTTCTTCTTCAAGAAAGCTACAACACTCCGAGATTCATTGTTGGGTAAAGCCACGGTTCAATCCATTTGGACACGTAATCCACAACTACCAATATATAGGTGTTCCCACATGAACTCACAAACGGACCCACAAAATCAATGCCCCACACATCAAAAATATCAATCTCTAAGATGGTGGTGTGGGGCATCTTATTTTTCTTGGAAGTCCCACCGGCCCTTTGGCATTCATCACAACGCTTGACGATTAGCGTCCTTGTAAAGAGTAGACCAATAGAATCCACAACTTAGTACTTTTGTAGTTGTTCTTTCACCACCATGGTGACCACCATATGGAGAAGAGTGTAGAGTCGCAAGAATTCCCAATTGTTCTTCTTCTGGCACACATCTTCGGATCACACCATCAGTACAAATTTTGAAGAGATAGGGCTCATCCCAATAATAGTCCAGGCAGTCCCGTTTGAGCTTCTTACTTTGGTTTGAAGAGAACTCATCCGGCACAATGCCACTCACAATACCGCTCCAACCTCCACATCGATAGCATCACACATGAGCTCAAAAGGTAAGATCCAATTTGGTGTGGTGATAATAGGAGTAGTCAACTTATATTTGAGTAATTCAAATGCCTTCATACATTCTTCATTAAAATAGAACTTGGCATTCTTCTCCAAAAGTTTGCACAAGGGGTTTACCACCTTAAAAAAGTCTTTGAAGAATCGGCGGTAAAACCCCGCATGACCTAGAAAGATCCTCACTCCCTTCACGAAAATATGGGGAGGGAGTTTGGAAATCACTTCAATTTTGGCTTTATCAATCTCAATACCATTCTTGGAAATCTTGTGACAGAGGAAAATTCCTTCCTCGACCAGGAAGTGACACTTCTCACAGTTCAAAACCAAGTTAGTTTCCTCATATCGTGCCAATACCTAGTCCAAGTCATCCCAGCACTCTATAAAAGAATTCCCCACCACAGAAAAATCATCCATAAAAACCTCAAGAAAGTCCTCCACCATATCAGTGATGATGGCCATCATACACTGTTGAAAAGTCACGGGTGAATTACATAACCCAAATGGCATCCGCGAGAATGTGAAAGTTCCATAGGGACAAGTGAAAGTGGTCTTCTCTTGGTCTTCTGGAGTAATAAGAATCTGGTTATATCCAGAGTATCCATCAAGGAAGCAATGAAAAGCACATCCGACCAACCTATCCAACATTTGATCAAGAAATGGAAGTGGAAAATGGTCTTTCCGAGTAACTTTGTTGAGCTTCCTATAATCCATGCACGCTCTCCACCTGGTGACAATTCTTGTAAGGATCAATTCATTTTTGTCATTTGTTATCACAGTCATGTCCCCTTTCTTTGGTACACATTGCACCGGCGAGGTCCAGGAACTATCAGGCGTGGGGTACACAACCACGGTATCCAACCATTTGATGATCTCTTTCTTCATCACCTCTTTCATAACCTCGTTCAATCTTCTTTGGTGTACCATGAAGGGCTTGGCATCCTCCTCTAGAATAATCTTGTGCATGCAAAAGGCGGGGCTTATACCCCTAATATCCGCCAATGTCCAACCTATTGCTTTCTTCCTTCTATGGAGGACTGCCAAGATAGAATCTACCTGCACGTTAGTTAAGTACGAGGAAAGAATAACAGGTAAAGTGGAACAAGGTCCAAGAAACTCATACCTGAGGTAAGAAGGAAAAGGCTTTAACTCCAGGGTGGGAGGCTCCTTGATTGAGGGATTTGTTAGTGGAGTCTTCCGGTTCTCAAGATCCAAGGAAAGTTTTCGGGGCTCATAAATATATGAACCCATTCCTTTAAAAGCATTGACACATTATACAAAGCTTTCATTTTCATCTTCATCATGATTTACCAACACAGCTTCCAAGGCATCCTCAACATTTATCACAACACTTGTGTCATCAACAATTACTTCGGTCACTAGATCCACGAACGAACAAACTTCGGTGCTATTTGGTTGCCTCATTTATTTGCATACATGGAACACCATTTTTTCATTACCCACTGGGAAGGTGAGCTCACCAGCTTCCATATCAACTAGGGCCTTCCCTGTAGCAAGTAAATGTCTCCCCAATATAATTGACACCTTGTAGTCAACCTCATAGTCAAGGATCACAAAATTTGCGGGAAGGATAAACTTGTCGACCTGAACTAACACATCATCAATTATCCCCAATGGCCTTTTCATTGACTGATCCGCCATTTGCAACCGCATGGATGTGGGTCTTGGTTGCCCAATCCCCAACTTTTTGAACACAGAATAGGGCATCAAGTTAATTCTTGCCCCCAGATCACATAAAGCTTTGGAAAAATGGGCACTCCCAATAGTGCACGGGATTGTGAAGGCATCGGGATCTTCTAACTTTAGAGCCATGGAGTGCACAATAGCACTCACTTGATGAGTCATTTCGATTGTTTCACATTTCATTGATCTCTTCTTTTTACCAAGTCCTTCATGAACTTGGCATATCCCGGCATTTGTTCTAAGGCTTCAACCAACAACACATTTATGGAAAAACTCTCCATCATATCAATAAATTTCTTGAATTCATTCTCATTGTTTTGTTTTGCGAGTCTTTGAGGATATGGAGGAGGAGGCCTTGGCAAGGGTGCCTTGGCATTTTGCACTACCGGATCCGGTATGTCTATCACGTGCTCCCTAGACGGGTTCACATCTTCTTGTGTCTCCTCCACACTTACATTAATGTCAATCCTCACTTATTCATTGGCTTGCACATCATTGTTTGGCATGTCATCTTACTGAACCAACAAATCATCATCCACATTTATTCTTTCGTTTGAGGTACTTGCAACTCCATCTCTTCCACTTATTTTGTTACGGCCATTGCATGCCCCGTATTTTTCCCACCCTTCGGGTTCACCACCGTATCAAGGTAGTCTCCCTAGAGCGAGTATTTAAAACTTGAGAAATTTGGCCAAGTTGAACCTCCAAATTGCGGATAGAGGTGTTGTGGGAGGCCAATTAATCATGCAAGACGGAATTTTTCTCCATCATTTGCTTAAACATATTTTCAATTCGTCTCATTTCACTATTGGAAGAACTAGGACCTTGTGATGGATATAGCGGCGGGTTTTTTGGTTGTTGATACATCGGGGGCCTTTGAAAGCCCGACCCCTAATTTCCTTGATTGTTGTTCGAAACCCCTTGATTATTGTTTCCTCCCCAATTTCTTTGATTGTTGCCTCTCCAATTGCTTTGATTACTACCTACCTAATTGCCTTGGTTCCCTTGATTACTCCAATTGCCTTGATTATTATTATTCCCCTAATTTCCTTGATTGTTATTGTTGTTGCCACAACTCCAATTTCCTTGGTGGCCTTGGTTTTTCCAATTCCCTTGGTTTCCTTTTGATCTCCATTGTTGTTGACTTGGAGCATTGTTTCTTTAACCTTGATAATTGTTGACATATTGAACCTCTTCATCTTGTTCATGAACCACCTTGATCATAGCCACTATTATCTTGCTCAAATTGTTCCAGATGGTTTTGTACTTGTAGACCTGTTTTCCGTCTCTTGTTCACCATCATGTTCACCCCTTCCATAGCATTCACTAGTTTCATCCCTTGAACCTGTTGAAGCTGAGCCTTGGCTAATTGGTTCATTTATGTTTACCTTAAAAATGGTATTAACAATTATACTTGATTTTGTGATTCTAAAAATATGTGGATAATCTTAATACTAGTTATTAGATAGGAAGTGCTAAGTGTGAGATAGAAAAGTAATATATGCAAACCAATATTGTCACAGAGCTGGGCCTCGAGCTGGCAAGAACAGGGGGGCCTCGAGGTCTAGCTAGGGAAATTAATAATGAGCAATCGATGAAGAAACAATGATATTAGGGGCCTCGGGGATAGCCTTTTACGGCTAATGATGGGTAATAAATTAAGAACAATTAATGAAGAAAATAAATAAAGAGCAATGAATCTATAAAGTAATTGTTGAGCACGTTTTGCAAGAAAAACAGAGAATGTTCTATTGTATTGAATATTCATGTGTTCTTACAAAATGACAGAGGTCCCCTTTATATAGGAGGGGAGAATCCCAACATAGTACATGTCCAATCATGCCAAGAACTGATTTGGATGTCTTAGCCATCATGATTTGGAAAATAAGAAGATTTGAAGGGAATATATGAAGGTTTGAAGGAAATATATGAAGGTTTGAAGTAAAGGTATGATGGTTTGAGGGAAAAAGTATGAAGTTTTGAAGGTAGGGTAAAGATCTAGGTAGATTCCTAAGAACAATTATGAAGAGTTGAAGATCAAAGGTAAAGGGATGAAGATTTGAAAGAGTTGATAGCCGCTAAAGAGTTCGAAGATAAAAGTTAGGATTGGAAAGTGAAAGAAGTACAAAAGTTCAAAGCTTTATAGGATAAAATGTCATCAATACGTGATGTTTCACTTTCGGAGGCGACCAACCGATGATTCACACGTGTTCGAAGTCAGAACAATGCGATTGATGGGACGTTTCGGTTTATTTGTCGCCTCGATTGTAACGTACGAAGGAAGAAACCGAGGCTTATCTATCATTTCCCATCATTTCGGCGAACTTACTCTCTGAGAAGCGAGGGGACTATCTGTATATATGTAAACTCGCGGTCAGAACACACCTGGGTTCTCGATGATTCAAACGAAGTAAGAAGTATGAATGTATGAGATAGAGATTGAATCTGAGAACTCTTTGAATCGAGGCTGAAACAGGGTGATCGTCATCGGGCCTGACAAAGTCAACACCCCCTCGAAAGCGGAATGAGCTCCAAGACCACAGAAAGCACTACAAACGGTTGCATACGACTAACAGAGGGTCGTGATATCCGCATCCAAATGGATATCACGATGCGGATCTTGCCTGATGTCGGTAACGTATCAATGATTGATGTACAAGAAGAATTTTTACCTTTTTTATAATTGTACTACGGGTAAAATTCCCCTACTAAATAAAGAGGAAGTTTGTTATCCAATGGACACATTGTAATACGCATAGCAAAGCAATTCAAACGTATTTCCCTGCTTTCTAGCTATTGAAAGGTTCTTATTTTAATCATAGTTCTTCATACACATTTAGATTCGAATCGAGGTCGGTTGAGGGCAAAACTACTGTTAAGCTTAAATCCGAGCCCGGACTCAACGTCATAACTGGTTTGGCTATTTATTTTATCTTTAATTCATTTATCTAATATTCTTGATTATATGTGTTGAATCAACTCATATATCCTTAAAATCGCGTACAAATTTAATTATTATCTGTTTTAAGGTAAACAATAATATTTTAGTGATAATAGAAGAAAACTATCAAAATTAAAGTTTAGAATTTGAATATCAAATGAATTTGAAATTTTTAAATAGTTATATAGAATAAGCGAAATGATATTAAATATTTAAAATGTCGAAAGGAATGTCATACGAATTGAAAGAATATTTTTCTCGAGACCTAAACCAAAAATGTTACATTACCAATTTGACCTCAATCTCAGATAATTTAGAATAAAAAGGTAAAACAGAACTTTTTAAGAGCCTGAATTGTTGTCAAATTGTTAAAGTTTTGTTAATTGTGATGGCCACCTGCCAAATTTTAGATTATTTCTAGCTATAGCCTATATAAGAACAATGAAAACCGAAGAAAGGAAAATGAAAGAAGGATAGAAATTTGTACACCCTAATGTTTTATTCTTTTAGGTTACCAAATCTATCTATTACGAGCAATTACAACTTATTAGAGTTGCTGCAAATATATAGCTAAGTCAAATGATGTAAAGAATGTCGGGAAAAACAATCTCGCCCAGGAATAATACCCACGATAAATAACAATAACACAAGAGAGTAACAATGACACCAAATCTTTTAACGGTGTAAAATATAATATTCGAGGGGAGAAATATTACCACTATAATATTACAACTTAGTAGTGTCAAGAGATTACTATAATTTTGAAAGAAATAACACTCTTTATTAAAATACCTCACAACAATATTACTCACACTTACTATTTATATCACATACTTTAATCTTTGGATTACTCTCTCTTACTTCTCTTGCTTCTCTCTATTTTTTATGTGTTTAAACTGAGGAACGAAGCCTGCTATTTATAACAAAACTTGCCAAACTTTCAGCCAATCAAAATGCTTGCATATTCAATTTGGTTTGTAAGTTGCCAAACTTTTTTTTGGTTTCAGCCGCCCACTTCATTGCAACTTGTTGTCATCATTTTCTTTCTTTCTTTTTATTTTTTATTAGAATGGGTCCTCACAAATCTGCCCCTTAATTTTGATTTTTCTTTGGCATTTCAAGTCTTGATCTCAACCTCTAAAAATCTTCAAACTAGAGAGAGGCTTGGTAAAATATCCACAGCTTGATCATGAGATTTCACATACATGAGCTCGACTTCCTTCTGGAAAATGCATTCTCTGATGAAGTAATACTTTGTATAAATATGCTTGCTTCGATCATGATATAGTAGACTTTTCACAAGTGCTTGTGTGAATTTGTTGTTAATACAAATCTTTGTAGCTTCAAGTTGTGGTAAATTGAGCTCCTTCAACAATCATCTCAGCCAAATCACATGACAGGTACAAGATGTTGCTGCTACATATTCAGTTTCACAAGTCGAGAGAGTAACAATTGATTATTTTTTTGGAACTCCAGAAAATGACACAATCACCTAAGAAAAATACAAAATCGGTTGTGCTTTTTCTATCATCAATATCTCCCACATAATCACTATCATAAAATACCATAAGCTTTAAATCACAAGACGAAATATAAAATAACCCGAAGTCGATCACTCCTTTTAGAAATGAAGAATTCTTCTAGTGACTTTCAAATGATTGGAGATAGGAGCTTCCATGAAGCGGCTTACTTCTGCAACTACAAACAGTATATTTGGCCTGGTACAAGTCAAGTATTTGTGGGATCCACTTTTTCTCCTTCATCAAATTTGGATAATTTTGTCCCACTCTCCATCGGTGTGTTCACGGGGTTGAAATCGAGCATGTTGAACTTCTTCAATATCTCTTTGTATAGGTTTCTTGAGAGATAAAAATTTCGTCCTCCATCTGCTTCACTTCTAGGACCAGGTAGTATGACATGAGCCCTATGTCTGTAATCTCGAACTCACTGCACTTATCTTTCTTAAAAGCTTCAAACAAACTTGGGTTAATACCCGTGAAAATAAGATCATCAACATAAAGACAAAAAAACAAGATATCTTCATTAGTATGAACTTTAAGATAAAGAGCATATTCATGGAGACAATTGATCTCGTCCAATTTCACACCTCAAATCAAGGTTATGAAATGGTCGATTGCAATAATAGTACCCAACAAGAATCGGGCTCGATTTTCATAGGGAGCTTTATATGGGAGTTAGGAGTATATATGTAGTACGTGAGTTTGGCTATCCTAATTTACATTTCAACAAATTTGGGTCGTTTCTATGTCAATTTAAAACTAATATTGCAAAGTTAAGAAATAAAATTAAGAGAATTGTTTTTTGTTGTTTTTCAAGTTTTCTAAAAAGCCTAGGGCTATGACCATCACCTAGGTGTTTGCCTAATGGGATATAAGCCTTTATGCTTGTTTGTTGATCGGTGTGTATTATAACTATCAACTCTCTATTACCCACTCAATACTTCTCGATCAGAGAGTGATTTTGCCAATTTGTCTTTCTCAAGTCCATATGAGGATTGCACTAAACGGTTGATAAAATCTCAAGTCGGGTTATTACTGTCTCTAGGTTGAACCCTTTAATTGGGATTATCAATCTCTCGATTGACCTAATTTCTTATTAGCCAAGTTTTCCTAGACTAAGTCTCTCTTTCTCAAGTAGAAACTAAGTCAAATAGGCATAAACTAATATTTTCAACCATTAATTCTACAAATTAAAGAATGAACGAGGATAAATAATAAACTCAACCATAAACAAGCATTAAATTAAACACCCATAAGGTTTATACGCTGGGATTGGGTCACTACCCTAGTAAAATCTAGCTACTCATGGTAGAAATTGAAAAAATAGAAGAAGAAATGCCAATTAAACTCATATTGTAAAATCAAAATGATAAAATCTATGTTAAAATATCCCAAATTATGAAAAACTACTAAAATAAGAAAAGAGAAACGACTACGGTATCTGTTGATATCAAAAGTTGACATAATTTTGTGAAACTCGTCATTTTATACAGGGCTGAAAATTTCGGACAAAAATGCCTTCGAGAGGTTCTGTGGATACACAATTCCATGTGCGGTCCGCAGAAGTATTCATCTTGCAGGAGCTGGGATTCTGTGACCGCACAATTCTCCACTGCGATCGTGAGGCATTATTTCTACAGTCCGCAGATTTATCATTGCGGCTGCAATCTGTTCTTCTGCGGTTCGCATCTTTCTTCCTGCGGCTGGAAGGCACTTCTTCTGTGGCCGCACAATTCTTGTGTGGTTCGTAACCTTGAGGGATTCTTAACTTGGAAATTTGCTCATCCTCTGAAGTTGGTTTCAGATTTGTCAATTTGGGCCGCACAATTCCTTTATGGACCGCAGTTTGCTAGGAAGCCTGTTGGGTTTTTCTTCATTGTTTGCGGCCGTAGATGGAATTTTGCGGTCCGCACTTTGCAACTTTTTGTGCCTTTTTGTTGCCTTGTGTTTTGATTACTCATTTTTTTAGTCGGATTTCATCTAGGGAGTCCAACTTCCAACATGCCTGCAATTTTGGACATTTCATCAGTTTCAAGAACACAATTAAACACTTTTTGAGAAAAACAAAAGCTAAAAGATGCTAATAAGAAGTAAAAATCCCCATTTATTAACTCCCCCGAACATAAGTTTTTTCTTGTCCTCAAGAAAATAAAATAGTTCCCACCTCCACAAGTTAAGGGCCATTCCAGCCAATTAAAGGTGAGTGATTCGCACATACTTTGGGACCAACAATTACCCACACTACTTATTTATTATCAACAAATTGGCAAGTTAAAATTTTATGCACATGTAGTTCTAATATGATACTTGAGCATCAAGAGTTGAATTTTTTCATCAAGGAAGCTTGCTCTTTCATATAGGTCATTGTGGATCCCAAACTCCTCCGCCTCTACTATTTGTTTTCCTATCTCACCTGGGAATTTGATCCCTCAATCTAATGACTTGCGAAAGGTTCACTCATCTCTCTCAAGAGAATGTCGCAAGTACGGCTTTAAATATCATAGGCTTGCCACTCATGAAGATCGCCACTAATGGAAGCTCAATCGGCTTAAAATCACGTATGGCATTTTACAGATGTAATGAAGGCTTTTGGACTAAGGTTGGGTATAGTATGGTAGAGCGGGTTCATCTTTCCTTAAGCACTCCATTTTTTTGTTCTCGGATCATGCTTTGCCAATTCTTTGAGGCACTTTCTTTTCCTTGGGGAACTAGAGAGACTTAACATCACTCTTTCTTGATCATGACATCCATTTTCTCACTCTTTGATTTATCCATGCTTTGTATCATTACTTTTCTTTGAATCCCTTCAACTCTTCCACTTATTCACTTTGTTTTGCCAATTCTTTGTATCATTTTTCACTTGTTCTTTCCTTTTCTTGTCTTTCCTTCTCATCATTTCTTTTCTCTTTTTATGCCTTGATACCTCTTTCAATTTCATTGTCTCTCCCTCAAACTTACGTATTTATCCAATTGTTTTACAAGAGTGTTAAGGAAAGTTCAGGTGCCATAAGAGGTTCATGATAAAACATGTAAAGGCTTGTAACATGGTTATCAAATAAGAAAGGCTCGAGGCTCAAACGGGTTGACTAGGGATAACAACATTGGTAAGCAATGGAAAATTTGAGAGGGTCAAAGAAAGCCTACAATCACTTTTCAAGCTAATCAAAACTTAAGATTTCTCCTTGAAGCACATTCGGGAAGTTCTAGATCATTCGCACGGGTACTTGGACTTGCAACAAAAACTTCTCACCTCTTATGCAGCTGGATTTTTAAAGAGGATAGAGTCGAGGTCTCACAACGATCGTATTCAAGATTGAAAATCACAATGGTTCGATTAAACCACTCGACGATTGCCTAAGTCAACAGAGGCTATTTCTTTCCAAAAACCTTGTTTTTAACAATAAGCACGTCGTTAAATGTGGTGGTACCAAGTGAAGAATGTTTGACTCTTCGAGCATGATTTAGTTAGGTCTTTTTATTCATTACTACTACTATTATTACCTAAACACTAAAAACGGACTCAATCCCTTAAGAAGGTTGTCACGCCATCCATCGTTGGGAAGAGTCACCCGGTTCACACAAAAACTACCTTTGGAAAGAACCGTGGCATTTAGAAAACCAAAGGCTTATTATCTAGTAAAACATAAATAGAAACTCTTAAATCAAAATGAAGCTACTAATTCAAAGAGAAGCTACATAGTTAAACACTAACTAATAAGAAAACAAACATAAAGAAGCTACAAAGAAAAATCTATTGAAAGCGTAATGAAAATACACAATGAGAGAGTAGAGAGAATATATACATAATGAGAAAGAAGAAGAAGAAAATAGTATCAAGTTCATTGCAGGCCAAATGTCTCAGAATCAGCAAAATATATGAAATAAACTCCACCCCACCCCCCACCCCCCACCCCCCCNAAAATAAACATTTTCCCCAATTCTTAACAAAATAAGAGTAAAGGAAGGGTAAGAGTGAAGAAAACTCCCTATGGCTCCTTCGCCATCTCTGTGTGCTCAGTAGTGTCCCCGACCTTAGCCTCGTCCAACTAGACATCACCATCCTTAACTCCGGGAGTGGCTGGGTTGGTGAACATCTGACGAACTACCTCGGTAGTATCAACAGCAAGGTTTGGCTCTTTAGGCTGGCCAGTTGGTGTTGTATGTGTTGAAGGATCTAAGCCTGGGTGGTGCGGGTCAATCAGCATGTCAAATGAAATGTCTCCGGCTGCTACAAGCTTGGTAACCTGTCTTCAGAGCTTGTACACTGACTTCTTGGAGGCCTGGGACTTCTGCATCTTCTTCATATCCTTGCCTAGCTCTTCAATCACTGACCTATGTTTCACCAAAGTGGCCATGATTGTGTTGTGGTTCTCCAAGTGCTTCTTTGGAGTTTCTTCAATTGTAGGGGGAATATGGGGTGCCGGAATGGAGGATTGTGCTGCAACATTACTAGATATGTCAGACAGCTTTGAAGTAGTTGTCTATATCCAGTTGTTGAGGCTCGCTAGTGTCTAGGTGACTCGCAGAGCAAATAGTGGAGCAGTGGGCATCGGCAGCAGCTTCAAAGCCGTGGTGGAACCTGTAATAGGGGATGCTGGAGGCACTGAGGCTGAAGGTGGAGGCATAGGTGCTACACTGGCTGAAGGCTCTACTGAAGTGGATGGCATGTCGACTGTCTCTGCAGCTACCACCAATGTCTCATCAGACTGGCCTATGGTGGTAGTCAACTGGCCTTTTTTCTTAGGGTTGTGTTCATCCATAAATGAATACCATGAGAATGGCTTCTTCGGTCGCACCTTCGTATCATAATGTCACGACCCAAATTTCTCCTCCGTTGGGTATCGTGATGGAACTTAGTCTTAAGGACTAGGTAAGCCTACTTTCATAGAATAGCAATAATAATAAATAACAACTAATATTTTTCTAAAATAAATAATTCTTTATACATTGCATATTCCCAAAACCCGGTAGTACAAGTCATAAGTTCTATAAAGAGTTTTACTAAAACTTCTAAATACAACTGTTAGGAAGTAAGTGAAAACAATGTAAATAAAAAATAGGAAGGTGACTCTGAGGCCTGCGAACCAGCAACAGGTTACCTTGAGTCTCCTCAACAAGGGTCCGCACAGATACTAACGATCAATACCTGGATCTGCACAAAAATGTGCAGAAGTGTAGAATGAGCACATCACAGCGGTGCCCAGTAAGTATCAAGACTAACCTCAGTAAAGTAGTGACGAGGACTAGTCAAGACACCCACTGGTCTAATAAATCAACAAACATAATATAGGAGTGACCGGGCATGACACCTATCTGATGACTACACAATATAGTTAACAACATAACAACTGCAATGCGGAAGGAAGTACAGCAATTAACGACAGAACATAATAAGATACAGAGAAGGATGGACGGAACACAGCCCAAGTCTGGAAATCACAACATAATAAGGACAAGTAGTATTCAACACTGCATTAGTCTCCACACAAGGCCTTGGCCACAAACACCATTAAAATGGTCAAATCTTCGAGTGTAAACTTTCACCCGCAATTTTCTATATTGAAAACTTTAAGGTACGATCCTTTTTAAAGGGGAAATTCTTTTGAAATATAATTTTCCCAACAGATGTCTCTAAAACATAATTTTCTTCAAGATCAAAGCTTTTCAAATATATTTTTCCAAGAAAGTGTCCTTAAAAAAAAGTTTTTATGAAAAATAAACATTTTTCAAATATTCTTTTTCCAAAGGAATGTCCTTCAACATAGTTTTATTCAGGATAATTGCTTTTCAAATTGGACTTCCCAAATAATTTTCTTTCAAAAATAATTCCTTTGATAAAATCTACCGGGATCCCGTCCCGTATTCCCGAATTCATCACACAAAATAGGGGGAAAGCTCCCGGAATACGCCTGTAGTCCCAAAATCAATATGCAGTACAGAGGGAAAGCTCCCGGAATACGTCCATAGTCCCAATTTAAATATGCAGTGCAGGGGGAATGCTCCCGGAATATGTCCGTTGTCCCAATTTTAATATGCAGTACAGGGGGAAAGCTCCCGGAATACGTCCGTAGTCCCAATTGAAATATGCAGTACAGGGGGAAAGCTCCCGGAATACGTCTGTAGTCCCAATTTAAATATGCAGTACAGGGGGAAAGCTCCCGGAATACGTCTGTAGTCCCAATTTAAATATGCAGTACAGGGGGAATGCTCCTGGAATACGTTTGTAGTCCCAATTTAAATATGCAGTGCAACAACCAAAGAAAACAATTATAGCACGACAGAAAATTTGTACATAACCACATCAAATACAAAGCAACCAGGACAATGACACAAGATACGGTGAATAAATCAATACAAGAACTTCAATTCACAAAGAAACAGTAGAACATCGTTCACAAAGAATAATCATGGCACAGAATACTAAGTGCAAAAGGGAACAACTTGACCGGGGAAAAACAAGACAAGCAACAAATCGACAAATTCAAGTCAACAATAAGAAGACAACACAAGTCAAATAATTCCAAGTAAGGACAAGTCGACTAAGATATAAGTTATCTATTCCCCTTATGAGGTTGAGGAAAACATGAGGGATATTCAACCATTTAATTAAGTATAGGTAGCTTATGAAATATAGCATGATGATAGAGAGGTAAAACCTTTTGTTAAGTCAAATCTGAGTCAAGTAGGCGGTAAGGGTGGATCCTAAAGCAATCAATTCTAATCAAGGCATGTAGAGGTGAAACTAGCAGATAAGAACTCAAGCGTATGAAGATCAACTTCATACAAGGTTAATATAAGGACCTAAGAATCTTAAAGGTGAACATATTTGCAAATAAGTCCGAGTACGCACTCGTCACCTCGCGTACACGGGCTACAATCAACATAGAAGACTCATTCCTAAGGGGTAGTTCCCCCACACAAGGATAGGCAAGATACTTACCTCGAAGACGACAACCCGGTACTCAAAAGTGAACTTCTCGGGCGAAAATACCTCCGGACGGCTCAGAATCAACTAAAACAACTTCAAAGTACACATGAATCGTATAAGGAACTATTCCGAATAATAAAATTTCAATCTTTACAAAATTATAAAAACCAACCCAAAAGTCGACCCCCCGGGCCCGCACCTCGGAACCCATCAAATTTTACAAATTCCGAATACCCATCCCAATATGAGTTCAACCTACAAAAGTTACCAAATTCCGATACCATTCCGTCCCCAAAATCATGAATTTTCGTTTTGAGAGTTTTCTTCCAATAACCAATATTTTCTTCTACCCAAACCACAACTTAAATGATAAAAACAAAGACAAAATCACGGAACATATATAATTCTATGTGAAGAACACTTACCCACTCGATTAGCTTGAAAATCCCCAAAAATCGCTCCCAAATCCGAAGTCCAAAGCTCAAAATGTGAATAAAATGGCTAACCCTCTTAAAAGAATCTGCCCAGGACATCCGCACCTGCGACCACTTAACCGCACCTGTGCAATCGCAGGTGCGAAATACTAACCGCACATGCGCTACTACCCGCACCTGCGCCCAAGAACCGCTTCTGTGGGGGCCTCACCTGCGCCCCAAAGTTCCGCACCTGCGAAGGCTTCCCATTCCGCTTATTCTCGCACATGCGGTTCCCTATCCGCGGGTGCGCCCACACCAGAACAGCAGCACCAGCTACATTTCCAAACCTCAAACTTTCTGATAACCGTCCTAAACCATACCGAGCCCCTCGGGACCTCAACCAATTACACTGACATACCAATTCATGAACTTAGTCGAACATTTGGAACACCCAAAAGAACATCAAAACACCGAATCAAATCTCGGATTCAAGCCAAAAATTTCTAAACTTCATAAAATTCGCCAACAATGCCGAAACCAACCAAACCACATCCGAATGACCTAAAATTTTGCGCACACGTCACGAATGATGCTACAAACCTCTTCCAACTTCCGGAATTTCATTCCAACCCCGATTTCAAAATCTCACCTATCGGCCGAAATCGCCGAAATTCTAACCTTCGCCAAATTATCTCGGATTACTATACGGACCTCAAAAACCAATGCCGGACGCGCGCCTAAGTCCAAAATCACCATCTGAATCTGTTGACATTATCTAGAAATCATTTCGAGGTTGTTTACACAAAAGTCAATCTCCGGACAACTTCCATCGCTTAAGCTTCCAAAACTAAAATTTTCCTTCCAATTCGACTCTGGGTCCTCCGGTAACTGAGTCCAACCATGTATCCAGGTTGATATACACAATGAGAAGTTGTTCAAGACCTTACGCCACCAAATGGAGCTTAAATTCTCAAATCGATTGATCGGGTCGTTACACATAATCTTTTGGCTGAACCCCTGCATCCGTGAGATACTATGTAATAGTGTTGGGATACGGGTAGGATCAGTATTCTTGCCTCGCAATCACCAAGATATTGTCCAACATCATGTCACCCACATTAATCGGGTACCCGTCCATGATAGAAGCAACTAGGACTGCCCGCGAAATTGGAAGTTATGTCTCATTCTGGCACGAGTCTAGTCTGCCATACCTTTGCCTGAAACTTCAAGGTGTTCCTCTGAATAGGAACCCCTGCTGTGATCCATGGTGGTGGTGGTGGTTTATCTTGTCCAATTTCACACATCAAATCGAGGTTATGAAACGGTCGATTGCAATAATTGTACCCAACAAGAGTCGGGGTTGATTTCCACATGGAGCTATATATGGAAGTTAGGAGTATATATTGTAGTACGTGAGTTTGAATTACCTTAATTTACACTTCCCCAAATTTGGGTTGTTTCTATGTCTAATTTAAAACTTAGATTGCAAAGTTAATAAATAAAATTAAGAGAATTGTTTTTTTGTTGTTTTTCAAGTTTTGCAAAAAGTCTAGGGCTATGACCATCACCTAGGTGTTTGCCTAATGGGCTATAAACATTAATGTTTGTTTTGTTGATAAGGATGTATTATAGCTATCAACTCTCAATTACTCGCTCAATACCTCTCGGTCAAAGAGTAATTTCCCAATTTGGCTTTCTCAAATCCAAACGGGTATTGCACTAAACGGCTGATAAAAGCTCAAGTTGGATTATTACTATCTTTAGGTTGAACCTTTTAATTGGGATTATCAATCTCTCGATTGACCTAATTTCTTGTTAGCCATATTTTCCTAAACTAAGTCTCTCTTTCCCAATTAGAGACTAAGTCAAATAGGCATGAACTAATATTTGCAACCATTAATTCCACAAATTAAAGAATCAACAATGCTAAATAACAAACATTGAACCATAAACAAGCGTTAAATTAAACAACCATAAGATATACACACTAGGGTTGGTCACAACCCTAGTAAAATTCTAGTTACTCATGCTTGAAATTGAATATATAAAAGAAGAAATGCTAATCAAACTCATATTGTAAAATTAAAATGATAAAATCTATGTTAAATATCCCAAAATATGAAAAAATACTAAAAGAATTAAAGAGAAACGGCTACTATAGCTGCTGATGTCAAAAATTGACCTTATTTTGTGAAACTCGTCTATTTATACAGGGATGGGAATACCGGACAAAAATGACCTTCAGGAGGTTCAGCGGCCGCACAATTCCATGTGTCGTCCAGAGAAGTCTTCATCTTGGAGGAGCTGAGATTCTGCGGCCACACAATTCTCCACTAAGGCCGCGAGTCATTATTTTTTCGGTCTGAATATTCATACTGCGTCCGCAACTTGGTCTTTTGCGGTCCGCGACATGGCACCTCTTTTGAGGAAGCACAATTCCCGTGCGATCCGAAATTTTAAGGGACTTGGAACTTGGGAATTTTCACATTCTCTGAATTTGTTCCTAGCCCAGATTTTGCGGCCGCACATGAATGTTCCTAGCCCAAACTTACGTTTTTTCTTTTCCTCAAGAAAATAAAATAGTTCCCACCTCCACAGGTTTAGGGCCATTCCAGCTAATCAAAGGTGAGTCATTCACACATCAATTGGGACCAACAATTACCCACACTACTTATGTATTATCAGCAAGGCGACAAGTTAAACTTTTATGCACATATAGTTCTAATGTGACACTTTAGAATCAAGAGTTGACTATATTCATCAAGGAAGCTCGCTCTTTCATGTAGGTCATTATGGATCCCAAACTCATCCTCCTCTACTCTCCGTTTGCCTATCTCATTTAAGAATTTTAGCACTCAATCCAAATATTTGTGAAAGGTTCACTTATCTCTCTCAAGAGAATATCGCAAGTACGGCTTTAAGTACCATAGTATTATCCCTCATGTAGATCTCCACTAATGTAAGCCCACTCGGCTTGAAATCATGTAGGGCTTTTTTGGAATGTAATGAAGGCTTTTAGACTATGTTTGAGTATACTATAGAGCAGGTTCATCTTTCCTTAGCACTCCATTTTCTTGTTCTTGGCTCATGCTTTGCCAATTCTTTGAGGTAATTTCTTTTCCTTGGGGAATTAGAGAGACATAACATCACTCATTCTTGATCATGACATTCATTTTCTCCCTCTTTGATTTCTCCATGCTTTGTATCATTACTTTTCTTTGAATCCCTTCAACTCTTCCACTTATTCTTTTTCTTTTGAATTTTTCTTTTTGTTCTTTCCTTTTCTTGACTTTCCTTCTCATTATTTCTATATTGTTTTTGTGCTTTGATACCTCTTTCAAGTTCCTCGTCTCTCCCCCAAATTTACATTTTTAGCCAATTGTTTTCACAAGAGTGTTAAGGAAAGCTCGGGTGCCATAAGAGGGTCACGATAAAACGGGCAAAGGCTTGTAACATGGTTATAAAATGAGAAAGGCTCAAGGCTAAAATGGGTTAAATAGGGATAAAACATTAGTAAGCAATGGAAAATTCGAGCGGGTCAAGCCAAGCCTACAATCACTTCTCAAGCTAAGAAAAACTTAAGATTTGTCCTTGAAGCAAATTCGGGGCAAGTTCTAGACCATTCGCACGGGTACTTGAACTTGCAACAAAAACATCTCACCTCTAATGCAACTAGATTGTTAAAGAGGATAGAGTCGAGGGCCCACAATGACCATATTCAAGATTGAAAATCACTATGGTTTGATTAAATCACTCGATGATTTCATAAGTCAATACAAGAGTCACAAAGTAACTAACTAGAGTTATTTCTTTCCAAAAATATTATTTTTAACCATAAGCACGTAGTTAAGTATGTGTGGTACCAAGTGAAGCATGTTTGACTCTTCGAGCATGACTTAATTAGGTCTTTTTATTCATTACTACTACTATTATTACCTAAACACCAAAAACAGACTCAATCCCTTAAGAAGATTTTCACGCCATCCCTCGTTGGGAAGAGTCACCCGGTTCACACAAAAACTACCTTTGGAAAGAACCGTCGCATTTAGAAAAGGGGCTTATGATCTACTAAAATATAAAGAGAAGCGACTAATTCAAGAAGAAGCGACTTAGTTAAACACTAACTAATAAGAAAACAAACATAAAGAAGCTACAAAGAAAAAACTATTGAAAGTGTAACGAAAATACATAATGAGAGAGTAGAGAGAATAAATACATAATGAGAAAGAAGAAGAAGAAAATAGTATCAAGTTAAGTACATGTCAAATGTCTCAGAATCAGAAAAATATATGAAATAAACTCCCCCCCTCCCCCCGAATAAAAATAAGCATTGTCCCTTATGCTTAACAAAATAATAGTAAAGGTAGGGTAAGAGTGAAGAAAACTCTCTATGGCTCCTTGGCCATCTCTGTGTCTACAGCAGTGTCACCAACCTCAGCCTCATCCAACTGAATCTCATCATCCTCAACTCCGAGAGTGGCTGGGTTGGTGAATATCTGACGTATTGCCTTGGCAGTATCAACAACAACGTCTCCTCAAGCTGGCCAGCTGGTGCTGTATGTGGTGTAGGATCTAGGCCTGGGTGGTGCAGGTCAATTCGCATGTCAAATGAAATGTCTCTGGTTGCTAAAAGCTTGGTACCCTGTCTCTGGAGCTTGTCCACTGACTTCTTGGAGGCTTGAGACTTCCACATATTCTTCACTTCCTTGCCCAACTCTTCTATCACTGATCCATGCTACACCGAAGTGGCCATGATTGTGTTCTGGTTCTCTAAGATCTTCTTCAGAGTTCCTTCAACTGTGGGGGGAATATGGGGTGCCGGAATGGAGGACTGTGCTGCAACATTACAGGATATGTCAGACAGCTTTGCAGTTGCTACCTACATCCAGTTGTTGAGGCTCTCTAGTGTCTGGGATACTCGCAGCGCAAATAGTGGAGCAGTGGCCATCGGCACCGGCTTAAAAGTTAAGGTGGAACCTGTAATAGGGTTGCTGGAGGTCACTGAGGCTGAAGGTGGGGCATAGTTGTTGCACTGGCTGAAGGCTCTTCTAAAGTGAATGGCATGTCAACTTTCTCTGCACCTACCATTGATGGCTCATCAGACTTGCCTATGGTGGTAATCTGCTGACCCTTTTTCTTAGGGTTGTGTGCATCCATCAATGAATACCATTAGAAGGGATTCTTTGGTCGCACCTTCGTATGATTATCTCTTGGATCAACCCTTGCATCTGTTAGATACTCAGTAATAGTGTTGGCATATGGGTGGAATGAGTCGGCCTGCCTCGCAGTCATTGAGATATTGGATGATGTCAAGGCACCCACATTGATCGGTACCCAACCGTGATAGAAGCAACTAGGAATGCCCGTGGAATTGTAAGATATGTTTCATTATGGCACGGGTCTAGCCTGCTGCAGAAAAAGGTCCGCCATACCTTCACCTCAAAGTTCAGGGTGTTCCTCTGAATAGGAACCCCTGTTGTGATCCATGGTGGTGGTGGTGGTCCAGGAGCTGCCAGAATCTCTACTAACCAAATCGAGTTGCCTCATAAGTGCAAACTTCTCTAAGTACTCTGTGGGCTCGATATCATCAAAACCCAAGTAAGTGTTCAAGGTATGCTGGTCAAATCGCACCTTGAGGTTTCTCACTTTTGTAACCATTCTCCCCTTCTTGATGTGTGCCACATTAGCATAGAATTCCCGGAATATATACTCCTTTGCATCCACCACGCTCTGGGTGAACCACATCCACCATTTGCGCTCTCAAAACTGTCTCAAGATTGCAGGGTTGTACTTTTCTAAGTCTTTCAATTGGAACTAACGCTCAAGAGTCAACGACCTTGTTGGCCCCCACTTACAAAAACTAGAGAAAGCAGCCAAACTGATGAACAGGTCCTCCCAGACCTCTTTCTTCTTCGACCTTTTAAAGCCGAAAACTGTGGCATCTCCCCCTTTGTCATTATTGGGGATATCATCAACTGTAGTTGTTGGTGCCTCAAGGACAGGTGTAGAGGAGGGCTCGGAAGCCTGACTAGCACTTTCCGAACCCTCGGAGGTGCTATGTGATGATAATGGCTCATCCCCAAGCTAATATCTCCCCGTTGGCCTTGATTGGACGGTTGGCTGCTCATGTACTAAGGTTAAGTTTACCTTAGAGACATCCCTAGACGGGACATAAAATTTGGTCTCCAAGAGGTCTACACCTTTCCCTCTGTCTATTGTAATATTCTTTCTGCTATTAGGCTGTTAGGAACTAGGCATGGGTCTCTTGTCTCGTCCTCGAGAAAGGTAACCCCTTCCTTTTGAAGTGTCACCTCTGCCTCGAGATCTAACCATTTTTTGTACCAAGAAAAAGTAGGTGTGAGTTTTAATTCAAGTGCAAACATACAAGAACGCACCAGAGAGACAGTGAACAACATAGTGTAAAACATTCTTGCAGGGTAGGGGAGTGCGGTCCACAGAATGGGCATTGCGGACTGCACAATTTATCATTGCGGCTGTTGAATTGGATTGTGGTCCGCACAATCGTTATTTCAACCACATCTCAGACACCACTAATATTCCAACTCTCTAATAACAAAGAATAGGCAATTTTGCGGCCGCATTTCAGTCCGCACATTTTCTATTGTGAACGCACATGTGAGTCATCAAATTGACAATTGTCTGATAACATATAAATAGTTGTTCTGCAACCGCAATGGGATTTCTACAGTCTGCACACTTTTCTTTGCGACCACAGAATCATGCTTGACTAAAGTACCCTAATTTCAACTTCTGTTGCCCGCACAATTTCTTGTGCTGCCGCAGATTTCAAAATAATTACGACCAAAGTTCTAGGGTTTGCTATTTTTTAAAAAATTTGACATGGTGGGAGTGTATAATTGAAAACCTAATTACACATTCCCCATAGAGCAAGTACTATTTGACCCACTACAGTTTTAACCCCACATGGTTGTATAATTGAATGCTACTGACAAATATGTTTACCATGAAAATAGTAATTACAATTATATTTGATTTTGTAGTTCTAAAAATATGTTATTTATTCTAATACTAGTTGTTTAGGCAATAGATTCTAAGTGAGATTTAAGAAAAATGATATAAGATCCAAGGGTACTGGAATTGTGCAAACCGAGCAGCTGTGAGATGATGTCTCGAGCTGGTCGAAATAGGGCCTCGAGGTCGAGCTCGAGTGCTTGACAGAGGGTGATCGATGGAGGGTTAACAGCTTAATGGGCCTCGAGGATGGACTCTTTATGATCCACAATAAAAAATAAGTGAAGAACAATAAATGTAACACAATAAATGGAAGCAATAAATCAATGGAGCAATTATAGAGAATATTTTAATTAGAGAGCAGAGAATGTTGTTGTTCTTATATTGAATATCATCTGTCTTACAAAATGACAAGGGTCCCTTTTATATAAGAGTGGAATTCCAACATAATATATGTGTAATTATTATAAAGAAATACAGCTGGTACAGTTATTTAATGTCACGGTACGGACTTGTACTATTCTTGCAGACTTGGTCAACTCTAGCCACATGCCTTTTGGGAATTTCCCGCCTTCTCATGTAGGTCTCCGATTTATACCGCTCCGAGTTCGAGTGTGGGGGATCCTCGATATGCTTCCTCAGTGTCGAACCTCAAAATGTGCCTCGAACCCTCTGAAGACGGGCTACGGAATACCATAGTGATCATAAAATCAGACTCTTCGATTTTAGCCGTATACAAAATGGCCTAAAAATAACTAACAAGTTGTAAATTAAACTAAAAATTGAAAATTTCTACAAGTAATTGAGGCATACCAGATATGAAGTAGTGCAACTGAGTGATCATAGATGTTGAATGTGTGTGGCACATGATTTACCAGATGATTTCAATGTTTAGACTTGTGAATGCTCAGAGAGGAAAAAAAAGTAATAGTATCCCTAGGCCCTCTATTTATAATAGACGGTTCTAACTGAGGGAAAGAGAGTTGAGTCCGGACGCAGAGTTCCCATTGCGGTCTGCACTCTATTACCTAGGGGCTCAGAAGCCCTTTTGTGTTGCAGTCTGCAGAATTTGTTGTTGACCGCAGATTTGTCTTGCCGCCGCAATTTGGCCATTTCTCTGACAAACCAACTTCAGAGAGTTAACATTTTCCCCTTCAATTTGTGGGGTCCGCAATGCAATTGTGCGGCCGCAAATCACCTTTTGCTGTAGCAACCAAAATTTTGCGGTCTGCAATTCTTTCCACACTAAGCCAATTTTCTGGGCACAATTCCTATAAAGTGCACTCATCCCTACAACACACTTCAAAACCAGTTAGCACCAAAATAACACCTAACTATAAAAGACAAAAAGAAAAGAAAAAGAGACATAGATTGCCTCCTAAGAAGCGCTTGATTTAACGTTGCGGCACGACGAAGATTACCATCATTTGAAATGAATCGCTGCCACCACGTGGCCATCATCAACCTTTCCCAAATAGTGTTTCACCCAGTGACCACTGACGTGGAATACCTCATTATTTTTGTTCTTCAAGTCCAATGCACCAAAAGGCGTTACACCAACAATTTCAGAGGGGCCACTCCATTTAGATTTCAGCTTTCCAGGAAATATCTTCAACCGTGACTTGAACAACAAAACAAGATCGCCCACCTTGAACTCCTTGTTCCGAATGTATTTTTCATGCAGGTACTTTATCTTCTCTTTGTACAACGACGAACTTGCATAGGAATGGTACCGAAACTCATCTAATTCATTCAAATGTGCAACCCGCAAGTTAGCAATTGCATCCCAATCAAGATTCAATTTCTTCAAAGCCCACATGGCTTTATGCTCAAGTTCCATCGGGAGATGACAAGCTTTTCCGAACACCAACCAGTATGGAGACATTCCGATAGGCGTTTCGAAAGCAGTATGTAAGCCCATAATGCATCATCAAGCTTCTTTGATCAATCCGTTCGGTTAGCATTCACTGTGTTAGACAAGATACTCTTTATCTCCCGGTTGGAGACATCCTCTTTACCGCTAGCTTGTGGATGATAGGGAGTTGAAACTTTATGAGTGACACCATACTTTCCAAGCAAGGTGTCAAAAAAGCCAAAAATGACACCCTTCATCGCTTATGATAGCCCGTGGAGTACCAAATCTTGTGAAAATATTATTCTTCAAGAATGCCACCACACTTCTCGCTTCATTGTTGGGTAGAGAAATGGCCTCAACCCACTTAGACACATAATCAACCGCGGCCAAGATGTAGGTGATTCCATAAGAACTCAGAAAAGGACCCATGAAGTCAATACCCCACATATCAAAGATATCAATCTCCAAAATAGTAGTGAGAGGCATTTTATTCTTCTTCGATATTCCACCGACCCGTTGATATACATCATATCTTTTCACCACATCACTTGCACCTTTGTGAAGAGTGGGCTAATAAAAATTGCAACTAAGCACTTTGGTCGTCGTTCTTGATCTGCCATGGTGACCACCATAAAGCGAAAAATGGCAAGCCTCAAAAATAACATTTTGCTCTTTATCTGGTACACATCTTCTAATTAGCCCATCCGTGAAAATCCGGAAAAGGTATAGCTCGTCCCAATAATAATCTTGACAATACCGTTTGAGCTTCTTTCTTTGATTTGAGGAGAACTCATCCGGGATGATTCCACACACAAGGAAGTTTGCTAGATCCGTGAACCATGGCACCTCCTTCATTGGAATAGCCAAGAGTTTATCATGAGGGAAGGAGTCATTGATTTAAAGGCCATCATGCGGCCTCCCCTCCTCCTCCAAACGAGACAAGTGGTTTGCCACTTGATTTTCACTCCCTTTTCGATGTTGGATGTCAATATAAAACTATTGAAACAATATCACCCATATCATCAACCGAGCTTTTGAATCTTTCTTGCTTATAAGATAGCGAAGTGCCACATGATCTGTATGAACAATAACCTTTGCACCCATCAAGTATGGCAAAACTTCTCAATTGCAAACACAATGGCAAGGAGCTCTTTCTCTGTAACGGTGTAGTTAACTTGGGAATAATTCATGGTCTTACTAGCATAGTAGACCGGATGAAAAATCTTTTTGATGTCTTTCCAAGACATCTCAAACCTCTATATCACTAGCATCGCACATGAGCTCAAAAGGGATACTCCAATTAGGAGCAGTGATAATGGGAGTGGTTGTCAACTTGAACTTTAGCAATTCAAAGGCTCTCATGCAATTATCATTGAAGTGAAACTTAGCATATTTCTCTAAGATCTTGCACAATAGGTTCACCACTTTAGAAAAATCCTTTATGAAGCATCGATAGAACCCCGTGTGACCTAAGAAACTCCGCACGCCTTTCGAAGTCGGAGGTGGAAGTTCAGCAATCGTCTCAATCTTTGCCTTGTCGACCTCTATGTCATTCTTTGAAATTTTGTGGCCAAGGACAATGCCTTCCTCAACCATGAAATGGCCTTTCTCCCAATTTAGCACAAAGTTTGTTTCTTCACACCTTGCCGATACTTTATCAAAATTTTCCAAGAAATCATCAAATGGGTCCCCAACCACCGATAAGTCATCCATGAAGACTTCAAGGTAATCCTCGACCATATCCATAAAGATCGCCATCATATACTTTTGAAAAGTCGCTGGTGCATTACATAAACCAAATAGCATCCGCCTGAAAGCGAAAGTACCATAGGGACATGTGAAAGTTATTTTCTCTTGATCTTCCAGAGAAATAAGGATTTGGTTTTAGCACGAATATCCATCTATAAAGCAATATAAATCACGGCCGGCCAACCTATCAAGAATTTGGTCAAGGAAAGGAAGTGGAAAATGATCCTTCCTCGTGACTTTGTTCAACTTGCAGTAGTCCCTACACACTCTCCACCCGGTCACCGTTCTTGTGGGAATGAACTCATTCTTGTCATTGGTGGCCACCGTCATGCCTCATTCTTTACCATGCTTTGTGTCGCTTTATCGAGTCTCCTTTGATGTTCAATGGATGGTTTGGCATATTCCTCCAAGTTAATCTTGTGCATGTAAAACGCGGGGCTTATTCCCCGAATATCCGCCAAATTCAACCCAATAGCCTTCTTCCTCTTGCGGAGCACCGCCAATGTAGATTCAACCTGCACTCTAGTTAAACAAGAGGAAAGAATAACTGATAAAGTACAACAAGGGCCAAGAAATTCATACCTAATATGTGGAGGCAATGGCTTCAACTCTAAGGTAGGAGGCTCTTCAATTGAAGGCTTTGTAGGACGAATTTTCCTATTCTCAAGATCGAAGGAAAGTTTCCGCGGTGCATAGTTGTACGAACCCATTCCTTGAAAAGAATTCACGCATTCCATGAAGCCATCCATTTGTCATCATAAAATTTGAGCAAGATAGGCTCCAACATATCACCCACATTAATCGTGGCACTTGTATCATCAATAATCACATCGGTCACCAAGTCCACGAAAGAACACACTTCATTGTTATTTGGTTGCTGCATAGATTTGCACATGTCGAACACAGCCTTTTCATCACCCATCCGGAAAGTGAGTTCTCCAACTTCCACATCAACAAGAGCCTTCCTTGTAGCAAGGAAAGGTCTTTCAGGAATAATCGGCACCTCATAGTCCACTTCACAATCCATAATAACAAAATCCGCCAAAAGAATGAACTTATCAACACAAACCAATACATCTTCAATAACTTCCAATGGTGTTTCATGGTACGATCGGCCATTTGTAATATCATAGATGTGGGTCTTGGTTGCCCAATTCCCAAGATCATGAAAATCGAATAGGGCATCAAATTGATATTTGACGCAAGATCACAAAGAGCTTTAGCAGACTTGGCACTTCTAATGGTACAAGGTATTGTGAAATGACGGGGATCATCCAATTTAGGATCCCTGGAATGCACAATTTCACTCACTTGATGAGTGACTTTGATAGTTTCAAAATATATTGACGCTTCTTTGTGACCAAATCCTTCATAAACTTTGCATAACCGGGTATTTTCTTCAAGACTTCAACTAATGGCACATTTATCGAGAGAATCTTCATCATGTCAATGAACTTTTTGAATCTATTCTCGCCATTTTGCTTGGCGAGCCTTTGAGGATATGGAGGAGGAGGCTTAGGCAATGGTTTCTTAGCCTTATGCACTACCGGTTCCAGTATGTCAATAACATGATCCCTAGATGGGTTCACTTCCTCTTGAGTATCTTCCACATTGTCGTCAATATCAATCCGCACTTCATCATTTGCTTGCACCACATTCTTCAGGATCTCTTCCTCTTCTACCATTTGCTCATCATCCACAAGTTGCCTTTGACTTGAGGTTGGTGCATTCCCACCTCTTTCACATCTTGTAGTAATGGCCATGGCATGTGTCGCGCCCCTTTTTATCGTGAAATTGGGTTTTGACACGTGACAAATCTTTTAAAGGAAGGGTATTAAAAGTGAGAGTCACCACCTAACAGATTAAGGTGTGTTAGGGAACCTATTTGCAAATGACTCGGGATTACTAGTTTGCGTCACCGAAGATCGGGTAAGGGCTCAAATTACCTTGAGGAGAAGGTGTTAGGCACTCCTCGAGGTCCACAATGGTGGGTCCCGGACGAACTTGAATTATATAAATTAGTCTAAGGGAAAGGAAACAAATTAGACAAATAAAATAAAGGAATTACTTTAAACAGATGTGGGGGGTCCTAAATTTTTTAGCCTAAAGGATCATCCCGTGCAACATAATAATACTTTATAACTCTGTCAAGATGGGGTGTTACTCATATTATTCAGCGGGCACAAACTATCATCTCCTGCTACCTGGTTACCATCTTTAAGTTGTTTACCTAAAGCGCTCTAGTCAATTATGATTCGTACCCTATGCGTGCACTACCCGTCCTAGGCCTATGGTCGAGGAGGCATTTGGACCTCTATTTCAGGGTGGTTCTAGACCTTGACTTAGGCTGGTCAAAAAGGAAAACACTAAACAGTTTAGGACTTTCAAATAGAAGCAAGTATGGGCTCAAGTTAGCCTCCGCATTTAGACATCAAATGCACACCAAACTGGTTAACATTTTGACAGATTTTAATTAATTAATGTAGAATCCTATAGGCAAGATCTCTATGTGATATTAAACGAATGAGCAAACAGCCATGCGCAAAGCCAGTTTCTTAGTGCGATTGCCAAAACCTACATAAGTTTGCCTACTATTTTTTAGCATAATGAGATTAAGCTTACTAGCATGATATCTAGGCGTTTTATGTGATAATAAATAGTGGAAATCACATAAACATATCCAGAATTACTTGTTTTAATCCTATAGGCATGCTTTCTAGTGAGGGTAACAGCACAGTGTAAAAAACAGCTCCTGAGCCAACGAGCAAAATGATGATTAAACTGATTCAAACCTATAGGCATTCTTTCTACGATTTGGTCCAGTTTTAGATCCTATAGGCATGATTTCTACAAATTGTGAATGGGACAGTATGTAAACAGGATTTTTTGCACATATATTGGATCACAACATTCTTACAAGCATGGTCTCTAACGAGCAAAAAATAGAAGATCATTGAACCAAGCATTGAACCAATGAGCATGGCTGCTAGCATGTGATGAATGAACATAATAAGGTACCTATAGGCATAATTTCTAACATACAACAGTTAACAACACAGTATCGAACCTATAGGCAGGATTTCTACCCAACTTTTTTGCAAATGTAAAATAAGAAACCCTTCCCAATTTCACTAACACCCCATAATTATTATTACAAATAGTTATTACAGACCAGAATTGAATGTAGTAAATTACAGAATAGATATAACTATAGGGAGCCTACAGCAGGCCCAAATACACCTGGACAGGCCAAGCCTTCAGATCACAACAACTCCAAAATCTCATGCTCATAAATACAAAATAACCAGTTGTTGAGAGATTCAGTCATTGGACATATATCAAGGCTAAGCATACAGAACCCAGGACGCTAGTGTGTCGGAGTTTCTAAGGGCTTCAAGAGCCTAGGGCAGTGCCCACACTAGGGAGGTTGATCAGAAACAATTCAGGGAAAAACTAGGGACTAGGTCCTAGTGTGTCAGAGTTCATAAGGGTCTCACATGAACCCTAAACAGTGCTCACATTAGGGAGGTCAAAGGACGGAATCTAAGTAGCCTCGTCTTTTAGCTGGCTAAGAATATGAATTCAGAAGGACCAGGGGAGTAGAATGGGATTAGGGGATCCATTGAAGGACAGAATCACATATACAAACAAACAGCAGACAAGACTTAGTCAAGTTTCAGGAAATAAACTCAATCACATGCTAACAAGGCAAGTCATAAGACAGATTTATAGTGATAATAGAGGATCTAGATTAGGCTAAGTGCAGAAACTGGTGTAATAGGAAGAAACCAATTAGCAATAGATCATGACACGCTAAAAAGTAATTAGGGCAGCTATTAGAGGTGTCAAACTATGATTAAAACAAGATCAAACCGGTCACATTATAGTAGATTCAACAAAGAGACTTGTAATTCTTTTAATGCATACATCTATACATAGTTAACTAATCTATAGCAGGAGATATGAGAACATGTTCAAATAACAAACTTAAACATCAAGAAATTACTATTAGTGACATATGGGTTAAGCAGGATCAAATTAACAGACTCAAAGTAGATTTAAGCATGTCTCAAACTACAAAATGTAATAGCATAACAAAGTCTAATTGAAGTAACACATTAATAGAAATCAGAATTAAGCGGCAAAGGTCTAATAACTCACCAGTTAAGATGAAGCAAGGAAGAAGGAAATCCAACGATATTGTGAATATCACCAAACAAAGCAGAAACTTAGCAATTTCTGGCCTTGGCTTTCATCCGGCCAGGAATTAGAATACTGAACAACTTTTTTATTCAAGAACGAAAAGCAAAAAGCCTTAGTTTTTCTAGTGTTCTTAAGGAATTTTTCAAACTTTTAACTTAATCAAAAGGGAGTGGGGAGAGGTTTAAATAGTGTAAGGCTGAACGCATAAACATGAAAATAATTAATTCAAACATTAAAAAGGCAAGCACTTAAATCAGTAAGGAAGAAAAATTTGAAAGCCTAGTTTTAGGTAAAAATACACAAAATCGACAGAAAATAAAGGCAAAGAATCCCATTTTACATAAAATTAACATAGACATGAAATTATTCAAAAGAGAACACATAATCGAACAAGATTTGGTTCGATTAAAAAGGATCTGAAACCCTAATTTAGGGCAAGTAAATGAAATCGACAGAAATAGGCAGATTCTCACATAATAAGGCGAATATAGATAAGATAGTACTCAAAATCAAAGCTTGAACCAGTTTTGGTTCGAATCAAAAGAGAATCTGTAAACCCTAACCTTAGGGTTAAGCACGAATCAGTCTGATACGAACAAATCGGGCTCACACGGCACAAAATAACGTTTGTGGACTTAATGTCGTCCAGATTCAAGAGATGAAGATCTATTAGGACAGAATCAAAGTGGGGTACTTACCATGTTTAGTCAAGTACTAAGTAATACCGTAAAGATTCAACAAATAAAGGAAATATGTCGAAATGGTAAGTAAATGGGAAGAAAATCCCATTAGGAACACGATTGGGGGAGGATTTTGGAGAGGCGGAGGGCTAGGGTTCTTCAGAGGAGGGAAGTAGATAGGCGGCGGATTAAGGGAAATGGGGTTAGGGTTTGGGAAATGGGGATATAAGGAAAGTGGCTGGGATTTGAGTGGGGCTGGGTTGGGTTTAATTGAATGGGTAAGGGTACTGAGCTAGGGGTATTAGGCCTGGGGTAGTTTAGGTCCGAAATTAATTGTAGAATTAGGGCCAGATTTTAAATACCCAATTTTAATAAATAAACAATTTATAAATAATATATAAATAAAAAAATATTATTTGTGAATGAAAATGATAAAAAACAATTATTTGGCATTATAAAAATATAAAAAGTTATTTTTTCGTATAAATAATGTAATTACATGTAAATATGGGCTATTATTGCAGAATATGCAATTTAGCCTTGAAAAATGTAAATGTAATTATAAGAAATGCACTAAAAATATTTAAAACCTAATATGGTTGTAAATGATAAGTTTAGATGCTAAAGTCATAATAAAAATAATTTTTAAGGTAATTAATAGATATTTATATGATAAAATGCAGAAATAAATTGATTTAAAGCCTTTAAAAATTATGAAAATTATGAAAAAATACTTGTATATGCTTGTAAATCAAATTATGATGCATATGCGCTATTTTGAAAGTGTATATATATATATATATATATATATATATATATATATATTTGAAAAATATGAGGGAAAAAATTGGGTATCAACAGCATGCCCCTTATTGTTCCCACCATTTGGGTTCACCGTGTCACTTGGTAGTGCCCCCTTAGTACGAGTATAAAGCTTGAGAAATTTTCCCCATTTTAACTTCTAAGTTGTGGATCGATGTGTTGTGTGAATCAAGTTGGGCATCAGAATCTACATTCTTCTCCATCATTTGCTTGAACATGTTCTCACTACGGCCCATTTAATTTTTGGAAGAACTAGGACCATAGGAAGGATAAGGAGGTGGGCTCGGTTGTTGATACATCGAGGGCCTTTATTTTCTTGACTGTTACTCCATCCGCCTTGATTGTTGCCTCCCCAAATGCCTTGGTTGTTGTTGTTATGCCAATTCCCTTGATTATTGCCTCCACTCCAATTTCCTTGATTGTTGTTGTTATTCCAATTGTTTTGATTGTTTCCACCACTCCAATTACCTTGATTGTGACAATTCCAATTGCCTTGATTATTTTGAGGTCTCCATTGTTGTTGTCTAGGGCCTTGGAAGTTGTTTCTTTGCCCTTGAAAGTTGTTCACATAATGGGCCTCTTCTTCTTGGCCATTATAAGAGTCATCTTGATCAAATCCACTATCATCTTGCACAAAATTGTTCACTCTTTGTTGCACTTGCGGACTTTTTGTTCTCTATTTGTTCACCATTATACTTAATCTCTCCATTACATTGACATGCCTCGCATTTTGCACTTGTTGAAGTTGAGCCTTTTCCAATTGATTCATGGTGGTAGTTAATTCAGCTATGGCTTGCCTATGGTCATGGAACTCTTCGTGAAGAAGAATCACATTGGCATCACCTTGTGGAAAATATCCTGAGATTGCCACGCCGATGAAGTATCTGCCATCTCATCCAAAATATCACATGCCTCTGCATAAGGCGTAGTCATGAAGTTCCCATCGGCAAGTTGACTCACTACACATTGGTTGGTTGTATTGATCCCTCGATAGAAAGTTTGTTGAATCATTTTCTCCGTCATATCGTTGTTGGGGAACTCGTTCACCATTGTGCTATACCTTTCCCATATCTCGTGTAGTGGTTCATTGGGCTCTTGACTGAATGCTAAAATTTCATCCTGAAGAATAGCCATGTGCCCGGGAGAGAAGTACATAGAAATAAATTTCTCCTCTAATTCATCCCAAATATGAATAGAATGACTTGGCAAATGTCCCAACCAATCTAAAGCTTTCCTCCGTAGAGAGAATGGAAAAATCATTAGCCTCAAAGCGTCATCGGAGACATTTGTTTGTTTAGTCCCCCAACACGTATCTAAGAACCCCTTCAAGTGTTTGTATGTATTTTGACCCGGTGCACCGGTAAAGAACCCTCGTTATTCGAGAAAATTGAGCATCACGTTGGTTATTTGAAAGTTGCCTACCCTAATACGGGGAGGGACTATAGCACTTTCATACCCTTCATTCGGCAACACCCGGTGTGGAACCGCCCATAGTGGAGGTGGGGGTTGAGCAGGCACATTGTCATGAGGCACTCGGCCTCCTCTATTGTCTTGAGGTTCAAGAGGGACCTCATCCATTTGATCATCCTCAACGTCTACATCCCCCAAATCTATGTTTCTGAGCTCATTGTTTGACAGATTGCACATACAATTTCTCAACACGTTAGTAACAAGGAAAGAAAAGAAGATATTCCAAAAACACACCAAAATATATAGCTAACACCATTTTTAGCTCCCCGGCGATTGCGCCAAAAGTCGGGGTACCCAACAAGAGTCAGGGTCGATTTCCACAGGAACTATATATGGGAGTTAGGAGTATATATTGTAGTACGTGAGTTTGAATTACCTTAATTTACACTTCCACAAATTTGGGTTGTTTCTATGTCTAATTTAAAACTAAGATTGCAAAGTTCAGAAATAAAACTAAGAGAATTGTTTTTTGTTGTTTTTCAAGTTTTCTAAAAATCGTAGGGCTATGACCATCACCTCGTTGTTTGCCTAATGGGATATAAACATATGTTGTCCCAAGTAAAGGATAGTTTTCAAGATTGACAAAAGAGATCATAAATGAACCAGGTCCATCATTGGTATACATAGACAAGGGCAAATTCAAGCACGTGAGATACATGTGAAGGAGATAAACATAATCTGGAAGATTAAATATCTCCTGATAAAAAATATTGCATAAATGATAATGAGAAGGACTCCTTACTCAAAGAGAACATTATCCGAGATAAGAAAGGATTTAGGAGTTGAGATTAACTAGAACTCTTCCACCAAGGAAGAGTAGCATTATAACTCTAGTTAATTCTTTATCTAGCAACTCTATATATCGCAGTATGTTCTCATTGTATAGGCATGCACAAAAGCAGAAGTTAAACGTGAATTGAGAGCAAAATAGCTAGGCATTATGCAAGCAATCCGTGTGAGATTCAAGTGTGCAAACCTGAAGCTACTTGAACCAGATAGAAGAACCAGTTCCAAGTGTCTATCTTTTATTCTGGATCAATTCTAGTAGATGGTTTTATATTGTACCTTTCAGCTTTATCTAGAAGCATTTGTAATAGGTACTCAGTGTATTCAAGTTAGAGTTAACTTGAAGTTGTCACAACAGTTAGAGATGTCTACTACAAGGGATTAGAGTTAGTCCTAGGTTACAAAAGAGTTTTTTTAAATGCAGTTTTTGGCTCAGTGATTTAGTGAAGAGTTTGGGAAAATCCTACTGGGAAGTAGGTCGTGGTTTTTTCATCTTTTGAGCCAAGTATTTTCCACGTAAAAATCCGTGTGTTCCTTAATTTCTCTACTTATTATTCTGCAATAGTAGTATTAGGAATACATAGAAGAATCAGGTCCTCCTATAATATATGCACGAGAAAAATTTGACACCACACAAATCACCCTTCCCCCCTCCCCGCCCCTCTTGTGTGGTATTGAAGTATAAAACATAAATTGGTATCAGAGCAGGTTATCCTTGAAGAGGCTAACACCTTAGGAGAAGATCAAGATGAGTTCACCAATTGGGAAGGACAATCAACTACTAGGCCACCACTCTTCAATGGCCAGTACTACTCCTGGTGGAAGAACAGAATGAGAGACCACATCATTGGAGAAGATTATGAGATATGGTACATTGTCAGTGATGGTCCCCTGGCTACCATTAAGAAGAATGTTGAAGGAGTAGATGTTCCAAAAACAAGTGTGATTACACTACTGAGGACTTGAGAAAATGGGAGAAGAATGCCAAGGCCAAGAAATGGATTGTGTGTGGACTTGGTCAAGACGAGTACAGCAAAATCCAAAGATGTACTAATGCTAAGGAACTTTGGGATACCTTGAAAGTGGCTCATTAATGATCACCTCAAGTGAAGAGGTCCAAAGGAACTCTATTGTATTCTCAATATGAGAATTTCACCATGAAGGAAGGAGAAACCATCCAGGAGATGTATACAAGGTTCACCATACTGAAAATAACTTAAGTCTCTTTGAAGGATCATTCTTGAAGAAGAAAAAGTTGAGAAGATTTTAACGAGGGTTATGCCAGTCTCTTGGGAAAGAAAAATTACTGCAATTCAGGAATCAAAGAACATTGCAACTCTTAACTTGGATGAGCTGATTGGAAATCTCACTGCTTATGAACTTAGAAGGAAAACCATGAAGATGGATGTACCCAAGAAGGAAAGGAGTCTGGCACTCAGAATCACTGAAGGTGTTGATCTGGAGGAAGATGAGATGGCTATGATCACAAAGGACTTTAAGAAATACTTAATGAGATGAAAGGGTTCCTCAAGAAATGGAAACTACAGCAAACCAAGGGTTCCTGAAAAATTCACCAATGAGGGTTGCTACAAGTGTGGGAAGACTGACCATCACATCAAGAACTGTCCTCAATGGGAAATAGAATGGAAGAAGGAAAGAGCTGAACGAAGAAACAGGAAGAAGGAACAGATTCATCCTAAGAAAAACAAATGATCAACAAAGGCTATGGTTGTTGCGGTGGGTAAAAGTTTAGATGAGGACTCAGATGATGAAGATGGACATGAACAAGCAATTATGGCAATTGGAGAATTTGATGAGGAACCGCATGAGGAATATGAGGTAAGTATAATTCATCTAAAAGACAAAATTAAGTTTTTGTCTAAAGAAAAACTTTCTGAATTACTCCTAGATTTCATTGATGAATATGAGGAAATAAATAAAGCAAAGGAACAGATGTCTAAGGATTGTGTGATTTTAAAAACAAAGTGTAAGAACCTGGAACTCAGAGTCAGTAAGACTATAAGTGAGAATACTGCACTGAAGAACCAAGTTCATACATTTGAAGAAAATTTCCTAGAATTAAAATCTGAATACCTAAAACTGAAATTAGGAACAAGTAAGAAGACACTTGATTGAACATAACTCATTCTAGAAGAAACCATAGTCAAACTTAAAGATGAGATGTATAAGAAGGATGAGCAAGTAAGAGTCTTGAAGGAGGATCTAGGCAAAGTCAAGCATAATTAGACAGAACATGTAAATGGAACACGTCCTCCGATGCTTTGTCATGGCTACAGGAACATCATAGTAGCAATAAAAGAGGACTTGGTTTTAGGAATCAGCAACCTAAGTGGGATCCCAAAAGAAAATACCTCACTCATCCTTTTGCTTATACAAAAGGACCCAAATGATTTTGGGTTCCTAAGACTAACCCCTTCCTTTTGCAGGTCCAAGTGAAAGAGAGAAGTCAAATATAGTACATGGATAGTGGGTGCTCAAAGCCCATGACAGGAAGAAAGGACCAGTTCCTATTACTTGAGAACCTCAAAGGAGGTAATGTCTCCTTTGAAAATGGGAAGAAAGGTTATCTCATTGGGGTTGGTAGGGTAGGTAAGAACGACTCTCATCATATTGAGAATGTCTACTTTATAGACGGCATCAAATACAGTCTAATCAGTGTATCACAATTGTGTGATAGAGGTAACTTGGTAGCATTCACCTCTTCTAAATGTTTTTTGATTAATCTTACCACTGACAAGATTGTTTTGTAGGGAAAAAGAGTGAACAATATATACATTATAGATCTGTCCACACTCTCAGAAAATGAACTAACTTTCTTAAGTGTGATGGGCAGTGATCCCCTCCTTTGGCATAAGAGACTTGCACATGCAAGTCTGAGTCAACTCAACAAATTAGTCTCCAAGGACTTGGTGATAGGACTGCCTAACATTAAGTTCAAGGAAGACAATGTTTGTGAGGTCTGTGCAAGGGGGAAGCAGGTAAGATCCTCTTTAAAATGCAAGAAAGTGGTAAGTACCACCAGAACGATGGAACTGGTTCATATGGATCTTTGTGGTCCAATGAGAACATTAACCAGAGATGGTAAAAGATATGTGATGGTGCTTGTTGATGATTACTCTAGGTTTACATGGACATTGTTTTTAACATCTAAAGATAAAGCATTTGATATGTTGACTTCTTTTGTTAGAAAAACTCAGAAACAACTAGGTAATCAACTTGCATCAATTAGTTCTAATCATGGAATTGAATTTGAAAATGCTAAATTTGCTGAATTTTGTGATGAGCATAGCATAGATCATAATTTTTCTTCTCCTAGAACTCCAAAAAAAAAATAGAGTAGCTGAAAGGAAGAATAGGACACCTGAAGATATGGCTAGGACTATACTTCTTTCTAGTAAACTGCCCCATAGCTTCTGGGCAGAAGCTGTAAATACTACATGCTATATCATAAATAGGTGCATGACTAGACCTCTTGTAGAGAATACTCCATATGAGTTACTTAAAGGGAGAAAACCAAATACACCCCATCTTAGATCTTTTGGATGCAAGTGATTTATGCACAACAATGGTAAAGACTCCATAGGCAAGTTTGATCCCAGAAGTGATGAGGGAGTATTCTTGAGATATTCTTCACGTAGTAAATCTTATAAGGTCTATAACAAAAGAACTATGTGTGTTAAAGAAAGTGTTCATATGGTTTTTGATGAAACTAACATTCTTTCTGAGAGACAGGAACATGATGATGAAGCAACTGGGCTGGTGAGAAACTTAAATGAAACCACAACCCAGACTGAAGCTACACTGGAGGAAGGAACAGGTTATAGAACAGGTCCATCCACCTCGAGCAACATGATAGGGGAAATAGAACAAAGAGGAAATGATTCTCAAACCCCAGCGAAACCTGTCCTGGAACCTGTTCCACAGCAACAAAACACTGAAGGAACATCAAGAGGAAACCAGTTGGTTGTGAAACCTTACAGATATCAAAGTTCTCATCCTATTGAGAATATCATTATTGATCCAACCTGTGGAATCAAAAGTATATCTTCATTAAAGAATCTTTGTACTTTTGATGCTTTCTTATCTCTTATTGAACCTAAAAATATTGATGGGGCTTTGCAGGATGTAGACAGGGTAAGTGCAATGCAAGATGAACTCAACCAATTTTTGAAAGGAGTCAAGTATGGCATCTGGTACTAAGACCCTTGGACAGATCACTGATTAGCACTAAGTGGGTCGTCAGAAACAAACTTGATGAAGATGGAACAGTTACAAGAAACAAGGAAAGATTGATGGTTCAAGGATATAGTCAGGAGTAGGGCATAGACTATGATGAAACATTTGCTCCATTTGCAAGGCTGGAAGCTATAAGACTCCTCATAGCCTTTGCTGCTTACATAGAATTCTCCCTTCACCGGATGGATGTCAAGAGTTCCTTCCTCAATGGCTATATAAAGGAGGAAGTGTTTGTCAAGCAACCTCCAGGATTTGAAAGCAAGGAAAATCCCGATCATGTGTACAAACTCGACAAACCACTGTATGGACTCAAGCAGGCTCCAACATCATGGTATGAAAGGTTATTAAAATTTCTACTTGAGCATGACTACAAGAGAGGTAAAATTGACAATATTTTATTCTTAAAATAAAAAGGTAAATATCTCTTGGTATTTCAGATATATGTTTATGATATAATCTTTGGAGAAACTACTGATAAGCTAAGTAAAGAATTTGCTAAACTAATGGGGAGTGAATTTGAAATTAGCATGATGGGTGAGCTTAACTTCTTTTTAGGCTTACAAATTAAATAAAATTCGAACAGAATAATGATCCATCAGCAGAAGTATGTAAAAGAGTTGCTTAAAATATTTAAAATGGAAGATTCCAAAGAAATTTACACTCATATTTCTACACCCATAAAGTTGGATATAGATGAACCTGGTTCATATGTTGATCAGAAGTTGTATAGGGGAATGATTGGCTCATTGTCGTATCTCACTGCTAGTAGACCTGACATTGTTTTCAGTGTAGGCCTTTGTGCAAGATTTCAGGCAAACCCAAAGGATTCTCACTTGACTGTTGTCAAGAGACTCTTGAGATACCTAAAAGGCACCACTGATCTTTGTCTTTGGTATCCAAAAGGTAGTAATTTCAATCTTGTGGGATATGTTGATGATAATTATGCAGGTTTTCTTGTGGATAGAAAGAGCATCTCAAGTATGGAACACTTTCTTGGCTCATGCTTGTGTCTTGGGACACCAAAAAGCAAAATTCAATGGCCTTATCTACTGTTGAAGCTGAGTATGTTGTTGTTGCCTCATGTTGTGCTCAATTGTTGTTGATCAAACAGCAATTAATGGACTTTGGAATTGGTGTTAGGTGTATCCCATTTTTTGTGATAACACTAGTGCAATTAGTATGACCAAGAACCATGTTCATCACAAGAGAACCAAACACATAGATGTTAGGCATCACTTTTTTAGGGATAATTATGAAAAGGGACTGATCACTGTGGAATTTTGTGCTACTAATAAGCAAATAACTGAAATCTTCACAAAATCTCTAAGTAGAGATCACTTTGAAAGGAACAGGTTAGATTTAGGGATGATTAAGATCACCTAATGAGACCAGTTCAGAATATACCACGAGAAATAAAAATGGAAAAAAAATTGGTTAGAAAATTAGGAACTTGTGTAAATGACTAGATTAATTTTTGATCAGTATCATACTGTAAATAGTATACTCCTATTCCATGTGTTAAAATGACTCACTTATCTCTAATGATATTTTCTCTATTTTGATAAATTGAGACATGCTCAAGAGGATTCTCAGT
This sequence comes from Nicotiana paniculata, assembly GCA_005239505.1. Taxonomy (NCBI): domain Eukaryota; kingdom Viridiplantae; phylum Streptophyta; class Magnoliopsida; order Solanales; family Solanaceae; genus Nicotiana; species Nicotiana paniculata. Next base: position 59,178 of record ML338731.1, read on the forward strand.
GAAGAACTTGGTTCATCAATGCTGGTTCATCTAGATAGCACGGTATGTTTTCTACACTCTATACAATTTGAAATACTAATATTTGAATCATGAGCAGACTCCTACCTAAGTCCAAATCTCTTAAACTTATCCAATTAAATTTAACCATCTCCGTTCAAAAGAATCCTCACCAAATTAAATCACCTAGATTCTAGGGAAGCCTCAATCGTCTTTTAAAAACTAAAATTTCAGTATGATTAGACTTCTAATTAACTGCTAAACCTTTCGTTATTCACTAATTACCCCCTCCCTTTAAATCACTCAGCATCATCCCTGCCATTCTCTCACAATTCCTAAAACCGTCAAAATTTCTCTCTTCTTTCTTTTTTCCAAAATTCAACCTACTCATCTCCTTCCTTACAGAATCAAACACTAGAGGTGCAAGGGTGGAAGGACATGGTCCTTCAAATGGATGGTAGATTGGCTAGGAATGAAATTATTGAGTTCATGGCCAATGCTGAAGTGAAGGATGGAAGAGTCACCAGCCTAGTGAAAGGGGTTCAAATTTCTTTTGATGCAAAGGAGCTGGGTGACATGCTAGGTGTACAATGATTATAAAAGGTAGAAATGGCCAAGCCTAGACACTCTTCCTACTGCCCTGACCATCACCAGGAAATTATGTGATAATGAAGAAGAAAGTTAGCCCAAGGTTGTATACAGAAGTGAAATGAATCCCCCCCCCCCCCTCCTCACAAGGTGTTGTTTGAATTCATCAACAAGTGTGTGATGTCTAGGCAGGAAAGGAGGCACATTGCCAACTCCATGGACTTGGTTTTGATGGAATGTCTGGATAGTGGGAGGCAGATCAACTGGCATGGGTTTATAATTCAGCTTCTAGATAGGGTTATCAATGGCTCCAAATCCCATGTTCCCTATGGATTCATTCTCACTACTAATCTTGCTCATTGTAAGGAGCCACTGAAGAAGTGGGAGATGGCCACAAGCAAAGACTATTTTGGGATTAACACTATGGTTGCTTGTGATTATGAGGTCCATGTCATTCCCAATGAGCCTGGTTCATCTAAAAAGACACCAGCAAATAGCAAGGTCAGATCCCTAGTGCAGGAGAGTGGGGCAAAGGATGCTGAGATAGCAAGGCTGAAGACAGGGTTGGCTGAAGTAGAATCTGAGAGAGATGCTCTCAGAACTGAGCTCGCAAAGGAAAAGGAGAAGAATGATGGAATTCTTAAATACATGTTGCACCTTCTCCAAGCCAAAAACCAAGCCCCAATCTCTTCCAAGCCTTAACTTCCTAGCCCTGTCTAGAACTTTCAGTGACCCAGATTCGGGATGTTTCTTGTTGCTCATGTTTTTAAATATTTTGTTTCTTTTTGTGGATTGTGGCAGAATCATATTCTCTATCACTGAAATTTGTTGTTTTTACTCTAATTGACTGTCTATATTTTTTGATAGTTTGAATTCTTAGTTTGACTGTTGATGATTAATCCGTATATGCATTTGCAGTAGCCCCAGTGGCCATGAGTAACTTTTAATATCTGGGATTCACACAATTTTTTATGCAACTTTTCGATGATGCCAAAAGGGGGTGAAATTGTTGTGCTTTACACTCTGAACAATGACAGTTATAACCTAATGAACCTGGTTCTCTATGATAAGTGCAAATACTCTAACACTGTGTCGATGTTGGGCTAAGTTGAAACAGTCCCTAAGCTTATGGAATCATAGAGTTTGTCATCATCAAAAAGGGGGAATTTGTTGGCCCAAGAAAATGATAGTTTTGAAGATTGACAAAGGAACTCAGAAATGAACCAGGTCCATCACTGGTATACATAGACAAGGGCAGATTCAAGGGCTTGAGATGCATGTGAAGGAGACAAACTTAATCTGGTAGTATAAATATCTCCTGATCGAAAAGGTTGCATAAATGATAATGAGAAGCTCCTTACTCAAAGAGAACATTATCCAAGATAAGGAAGGATTTAGGAGTTGATATTAACTAGAACTCTTCCACCAAGGAAGAGTAGCATTAGAACTCTAGTTAATTATTTATCTAGTAACTCTATATATTACAGGATGTTCTCATTGTGCAGGCACGCACAAAAGCAGAAGTTAAATGTGAATTGAGAGCAAAATAGCAAGGCATTTTGCAAGCAATTCGTGTGAGATTCAGGTGTGCAAACCTGAAGCTACTTGAGCCAGATAGAAGAACCAGTTCCAAGTGTATATTTCTTATTCTAGTTCAATTATAGTAGGTGGTCTTATATTGTACCTTTCAGCTTTATCTAGAAGCATTTGTAATAGGTACTCAGTGTATTTAAACTTAAAGTTGTCGCAACGGTTAGAGGTTATTTGCTACAAGGGATTAGAGTTAGTCCTAGGTTTACAAAAGAGTTTTTTTTAATGCAGTTTTTTGGCTCAGTGATTTAGTGAATAGTTTGGGAAAATCCTACTGGGAAGTTGGTCGTAGTTTTTTCACCTTTTGAGCCAGGTGTTTTCCACGTAAAAATCCTTGTGTTCTTTAATTTATGTACTTATTATTCTGCAACAGTAGTATTAGGAACACATAGAAGAACCATGTCCTTCTATAATCTATGCACGTGAAAAATTAGACACCACACAAATCATCCCTCCCCCCTCTTGTGTGGTATTGAACTATAAAACATCACATTAATGCTTGTTTTGTTGATCGGGGTTTATTATAGCTATCAACTCTTAATTATCCACTCAATACCTCTCTGTCAGAGTGTGATTTTTCCAAATTTGACTTTCTCAAGTCCAAATGGGTATTGCACTAAACAGTTAATAAAAGCTCAAATATGGTTATTACTATCTCTAGGTTGAACCATTTAAATATTATCAATCTCATGATTTACCCAATGTCACGCCCCGAAGCTGGGAAGCGAGACCGGCACTCGGTGCCTCACCTAACCTTGCGTTCCAACATGCGACTAAGGAACTCTGAACATGTGATGTCATACTTTTTCCATGGGCCGCATTGCAAGACAACTGCGAATGCTGACTAAATATCAATATAAATCTGGGCCGACAAGGCTGTCATAAATACTACAGCTAGCAAACCAACAAAATATACATAAAAGGCCTACCAGCCCAACATACTACACTAACTGACATGATATGTCTACAAGCCTCTACTGGTGAATATACTGTGATCGGAACAGCTCCCCGACCTATTCATAACATATATACATATATCCACAAGATGTACATAAATCTCTAGACCCGGAAACACCGAAAGGCATGGAGATTACCGATCAAGGCTGAACTCGGGCAACACTTAATGAGGAGGTCTACTCGTATGTCTGTTTGAACCTGCACGCATGAAATGCAGTGCCCCTAGAAAAGGGACGTCAGTACGAAATAATGTACCGAGTATGTAAGGCAATATACTGAAAGCTAAAACTGAACTGATAATATAATAAGTGAAAGCAACTGGAAGTAAAAGACAATCTTAAGATATGCTTACCTGCTGATACTGACTCAACTCTCTCAATATAGTAAGTAAAATAGATGTCCGGCCCTATAAGGCTCGGTTGTATAACTGCTCTACCGTAGTAGTCTCTCTTATAGGCGCTCGGCCATACTAGGCTCTGTATCTCGACCAACTGGGATCGCTCATAGGCGCTCGGCCATAGTAGGCTCGGTATATAACTTACCATCTAATCAGAGGTTGCCCAATAGGGGCCTGCCCGTCGATTATAGCTCGATGGTAATGAAAATACTGTAATACTGTATATATAGACTCTCTACTCTCTTGGATGAAAAAAAATACTCAATTGAATATGAAGTCCTGATAAGAGGATATTGTAACTTACAAGACTAGGAAAAATATACGTAAATTCCGGGACATGAATTTTTCTTTATGCCTCGTTATCAAACTTGTGTAATTACGAGATCATGAAAAATGAAAGAAAAGATTAGCCTTAACATACCTAGAGTAGGGGAAAATCCGTATGATATTCATGGAAAAGGTTTCACCGTACTCCTTTAGAACCGCAAAACTTTATGTTGCTAATAACTCTCGTTGGAATCGCTTGGTTGCAAGAAGTTTTTGTTGAAAACTTGAAGAATGAGTACGTTCTGATTTGTATGGCTAACGTTCTTGATAGTAGGAATGGTTAACATTCTGATTGTAGGAATGTATAAAAAATATAGGGAATGAAGTGTTGTATTCATAAAAAAAGATGTGTTTCTAAGTTCTGATATGAAGGCTTTTTTCAAATTACTTTTTCAAGTCTTGTTATTCAAAATGTGAGAAGGAGGTGTCTTTTAATTATCATGGTAGGTTGCCACATAATCCAAAGTGACTAAGAGTCACTTGTTAGGAAAGTGGCTTGCTTCCACATAATCCCTTTGTTGGGGAATTTAAACTTTATCCAATAATCAATTAGGTAGTATCTCGCTACCCGGTAATTAACCAATTACCCGCATAATTAAGAATTACCTCAAATTACCTAAAATACTGCTCATTTTTAATATACTTTATACATAATACTATCATGGTCATATGGTACCTTGTATGGTACTAGTCCATAAATATCTGGTATTATAGCTCGGACCATATTTTATCCCAAATTGTCAAACTTCGAGGAAGTTCATTTTCTTCGATTTGTTTACCCTCTCTCCTTCATGAATATTCTCATCACTTTTTTGGAATAGCATAATACTTATAATCACAAAATAATCTCGTTCCCGAGCTTACGTCGATTAACTTACGACGAAACATTAGCGTACAAAAAAAATTACGGGATGTAACATCTCATTTCCGAGCTCTCATTGGAATGATTTCATATATGAAAATGTGGGTTGTAACATCATTCCCCCCCTTTGGAACCTTCATCCTCGAATGTTGGTTGATGCACTTGCCATCTAGGCAACTATTTTGTGAATGAATCCCAAAGTCCAGGGCATTCCCCCATTTAGGTCTCTTTCTCGCACCATGACTTGTAGCCAGAGTCTTTCCAATCTCGTAATTGTTGTTACCTTCTATCATGCAGCTTGTACGACTAACCTTGTAAGTGCGTCTATGCGACTCTTCCTTCCCTTTTCCCCTAAATTTTAGCTAATCTCTAGGTCTCACTTTATATACAGATCTTGACAAGATGTCCCTCTGGGCATCTATAGGTATATTGAAGTTCTTCATTTGGTACTTTTGTTGAACTTACGAATATTGCTATATCGTGTTTCATAGACTCAGTTATCTATTCGTATGACTTTACTACATTTAGATAGGTCCTACTATACCGTAAATCTTACTTTGATTTATCACTGCTGAGGTCTGCTACCAAACTCCAGGTTACTCTCGTTGCTTATCCTTTATGTATGAATCTGAGTCCTTTAATGCTTCTTCATTACTGTTTGTCTTAAGACTGATGGCCTAATCCCATCACCTTACAACTTTTACCCATCCATTGTTGATTCACCTCAATGTTGATCTGCATCCTTCCATTAATGACTTGAAACTTCTTACGTAATATATTACCACTAGGTCTTACATTGCATCATGGAACATTTGAAGTGATTTTCCTGATCCATTTTAAGGGCGATACTATACTTCAGTAATCGTATTTTATAGCATTCTAATGTGATTAACCTCATGTGGGTATTTTAATTCCGTACAATTCATAAAATCCTCTTCAAATCATTACTCAATCAAAGGCCCAAACGTCATCCTTTATCTATCACAATTACACCCTTATTCTACTACCAGGGTAGTATTCCATATCTTCTAAACGCTAATAGTCTCAGACTCTTTTGAGTTCATTCAGGCCATACTGAACTTTTCATAACATGGAGAAACCAGTAACTTTCTTGTTTTCATGGGCTTAATCTTAAGGACTTATCAATTTTCGTCACCTTCTCACTTGCCCTTTTCTTATACTTACTCATATCTTCTTAAAACTTTATCGCTTTAGCCAACTTTAGCATGCGACCTACACATATCTATTTATTATTCGCCACCTTCCTTCAACTTGCTTACACCATAGATTTCCTTGTGTTATTCTGGAACATCAAGCGAGACGTCGCATCGTCTCTAACTCTCATTTACTCTCTTAGCTAGACCTTTTGATACTTAGAAACCATAGGTTGGAAGATCTTCCACTGATGATGCTGCTATCATTCATGGATACTGAATCCCATCACTTCTAGCCTTTTGTCCGGAGTATGGACAATTCACAACCTTCTGCATTTGAGTATCTTGTACGTTGTTCACCTTTACCTTACTTACCTTAAAAAATTGCATCACATTTTCTATCTCTTTCATGACCTCTCTTCCACATAGGTATAATTCATATTCACAACTTGAAGCTCTATTATAATACTCACACCTCCTTACACAATCCGGTGAGAGCTTTATATTGACTTCTTATGAGGTTGGTACCCTTTTAACTGGCTTTATCGTGGGGTCATTATGGAATATGGTTGTTGTACTCTCTTGTACCTCTAATATTAGGAGTGATTATGCAATGTTCTTAATATGATTTCTATAATTGTCTGGGTCCAATAATCAAACTCCTGATTTACCTGGGTGATGTAATTCTTTAGTTTCCTCTTTCCTCTGATCAACCTTTATGTAGACCTAAGCTATCTTCCGATCTCCGGCTCATGGTGTTAGTTATTACTTTAGCCCTTCAAGGACGCTATGGAATATCCATGATTCAATCTTCTAACAATTCGATCCTTTGCCTATGGCCTGGGCTCAATTCTTTCATTTAACTTAAACCAGAATCTTCTACGGCTATATGATTGTCAACATATATGCTTCATGGATAATACTCCGAACTCTAAATGTGTTCATAACGTAACTAACTCTGGAGCATTAATCGAATAATTCCTTATGTTCCTTCTCAGCTTTCTTTAAACGTAGGTAATTACTTTTCCCGATTTTTCTGCTCCCTATTTGTGCGCATACTTAGCTTATCTTAATGCCCACGCATATTGGAATTCAATACAACTCATATTATCTTTAATATTACTTCTGATTTTACTTCCATGTTCATTGATACGGTAGGTTCCATTTTCTTATGGAGTGCATATAATGTTGTTATGAGACTGTTGTTGCATGACCATTTCCTCTTTAGGTCATTGTGCTTAGGTTGAAGCTTTCTTCCTTATTTCCTCATCTAGTCTTTCGTTATAGTACATAAGGAGAACCCTTGACTCTCGTAAAAATGTGATCTTATTACGAACCTTTTTGATGCCCTTCCTTGCCTATAATCATCCGTAGTTGCTTACCTCTGTGCCCTTGTGCTTGTAGGGTTGCTTCTGAAGTGATATTTTGACTGCCTTCCCAGTGGCACTTTATTTTATCCCCGTAACATTCATACGGTATATTTAACTATCCCAATTCTTATTTGAGTATATCTCAGGTATTATAACGACATTACTGCGAGGCTGAATTCTCCATGTTGGGGTTTACTATATTTATTTTGCATGATTTTCTTATTTGTCTATAACCTCTTGTCTAGTTATGACTAGGCTCTTCCTGAATCAACTACTAACTACCCATTGGCTCATTCTCATATCCATATTCCGCGTAATCTTTCTTGGGTTATTTCCTTTGTCTTAACTTACCTCACGTATTGGCTCCTTATCTATCAATAACATCCCGGGCAGGAACCCTTACTTCTTTTTCTTGACGTCATGCTTACATAATGTTCTGGAATCATAGCATATCTGTAACATTTGAATAAGTGCGATCTCATCCCTTTCTCATTTTTATCGCATTCTTCCTTTATCATTACATAGTTACTAGATTCACTTAATTCTGACTTAATGCCATATCACCTCTCGTCTCTTTCTTCATTTGATTATAGATTTTGTAACATTCTAATGTTTCCATCCATGTATCACATCTCACTCATAATGCTTCATTATCCTTATTCGTACTTCCCTGTTAATATTTTTATCTATCACTTTATTCTGAAATTCGAACAAAATATTTTTTTGTTTTAGCTCCCCTTGCTCCATCCATTGGCTCTTCGAATTTCCAAACATTCTTTCTCTACTAGGGACGGGAGCCACGCTAAGTTAATATTTATCCCTTCGAGGCTTCCAGTGCCTATCTTTTTATTTTTCTTTTTTTTGAACACTCTAGCATTCTTATCTAGCTATACTATTCTAGAGTACACCAGCTGGGTGTCTCACAAGGATATCTATTAGTACATTTGCAATATCCTTCAGAAATATCAAGTATCGCAAATAATTCATCCATCACTTTGGGTTACTCTAACCCCAGCCAGATCCTGATATCCCGTCCTCCTCTTATACTACTTCTGTTAACCCTCGTAGGGAATATCTGGAATGGGTGTGACCAATTGTACATACCTCTGTTACTATTGAAGGTAACTCAAAATGATTTTATCGCTCTGCTTAAGTTGAAAATACCGATAATCTTCATTAACTGGGTATCTCGCACTCTTTTCACCTTGCTTCTGTTACTTGCTGGAACTTATGTCTACTTTCCAATTCTTTTTTTCCTTTTTACCATAAAACTGGATAGGCATTCTTGCCTTAGGGATCCTTATCAAGAATCTTACACATCTTAGTATGCACGTGATTTGCTGAATACCTCATATTTATCCATCATTAGCATGATGCAAAAATCGAGTTCCTCTGACTCAATTCTTCCACAACTATGTCTCTTACCAACCATCTTTCTGGATATAGGCATCGTCATATTACGAATAAGATAGAGCTTAGGAAATTGAGTTCTTACAACTGAACTCTACCACACGATCTAGAGTAAGAAGGAAGAGTGACAGTCCTAAATGCCCTGTAGCCTCCTGCTTATAAGTGTGGTGCAAGACACACCCATACACAAGACTCTACTAGACACGGCTTGTAGACTCCGTAGGATAGAACTGCTCTGATACCACTTTTGTCACGCCCCGAACTTGGGGGGCAAGACCGGCTCTCGGTGCCTCACCTAACCTTGCGTACCAACTTGCGACTAAGGAACTATGAACATGTGATGTCATACTTTGTCCATGGGGCGCATTGCAAGAAACTGTGAATGCTGACTAAATATCAATATAAAGCTGGCCGACAAGGCCGTCATAACTACTACAGCTGGAAAACCAACCAAATATACATAAAAGGCCTACCAGCCCAACATACTACAGTAACTGACAGGATATGTCTACAAGCCTCCACTGGTGGATATACTGTGATCGGAGCAGCTCTACGACCTACTCATAACATATATACATATATACAAGATGTACATAAAGCTCTAGACCCGGCAACTCCATAAGGCATGGAGCTTATCGATCAAGGCTAAACTCGGGCAACACTTAATGAGTAGGTCTACCCGTCTGTCTGTCTGAACCTGCACACATGAAATGCAGCGCCCCTAGAAAAGGGACGTCAGTACGAAATAACGTACCGAGTATGTAAGGCAATATACTGAAAGTTGAAACTGAACTGATAACATAATAAGTGAAAGCAACTGGAAGTAAAAGATAATTTGAAGATATGCTTACCTGCTAATACTGACTCAACTCTCTCAATATAGTAAGTAAAATAGTTGTCCGGTCCTATAAGGCTCGGTATATATATAACTGCTTTGCCGTAGTAGACACGCCCATAGGCGCTCGGCCATACTAGGCTCTGTATCGTGACCAACTGGGCTTTCTCATAGGCACTCGGCCACAGTAGGCTCGGTATATAACTTACCATCTGATCATAGGTTTCCCAATAGGGGCCTGCCCATCGATTATAGCTCGATTGTAATGAAAATATTGTAATACTGTATATATAGACTTTCTGCTCTCTTGACTGGAAAAAGAAAATACTCAATTGAATATGAAGTCCAGATAAGGAGAATATTGTAACTTACAAGACTAGGAAAAATATACGTAAATTCCAGGACATGAATTTTTCTTTATGCCTCGTTATCAAACTTGTGTAATTACGAGATCATGCAACATGACGGTAAAGGTTAGCCTTAACATACCTGGAGTGGGGAAAATTCCGTATGATATTCTTGGAAAATCTTGCATCGTACTCCTTTAGAACCGTAAAATTTTACGTTGCTAATAACTCTCGTTGGAATCGCTTGGTTGCAAGAAGTTTTTGTTGAAAACTTGAAGAATGGATACGTTCTGATTTGTATGGCTAAAGTTCTTGATTGTAGGAATGGTCAACATTCTGATTGTAGGAATGTATACAAAATATAGAGAATGAAGTGGTGTATTCAAAAAAAAAAAGATGTGTTGCTAAGTTCTGATATAAAAGCTTTTTATTCAAATTACTTTTTCAAGTCTTGTTATTCAAAATGTGAGGAGGAGGTGTCTTTTAATTATCATGGTAGGTTGCCACACAATCCAAAGTGACTAAGCGTCACTTGTTTGGAAAGTGGCTTGCTGCCACGTAATCCCTTTGTTGGGGAATTTAAACTTTATTCAATAATCAATTAGGTAGTATCCCGTTACCCGGTAATGAATCAATTACCCACATAATTAAGAATTATCTCAAATTATCTAAAATACTACTCATTTTTAATACACTTTATACATCATACTATCACGGTCATATGGTACCTTTTATGGTACTAGTCCATAAATATCGGGTATTATAGCTCGGACCGTATTTTTTCCCAAATTGTCAAACTTCGAGGAATTTCATTTTCTTCGATTTGCTTACCCTCTCTTCTTCATGAATATTATCATCACTTGTTTGGAATAGCATAATACTTATAATCCCAAAATAATCTCATTCCCGAGCTTACGTTGAACTTACGACGAAACATTAGCGTACAAAAAAACATGGGATATAACATCTCATTTCCGAGCTCTCATCAATTTATTTATGGTGTGCTTTCATATATGGAAATGTGGGGTGTAACACCTAATTTCTTGTTAGCCAAGTTTTTCTAGACTAAGTCTCTCTTTCTCAAATACAGACTAAGTCAAATAGTCATGAACTAATGTTTTCAACCATTAATTCTACAAATTAAAGCATGAACAAAGTTAAATAATAAACATTCAACCATAAACCAGCATTAAATTAAACACACATAAGGTTTACACACTATGGTAGGATCATAACCCTAGTAACAATCTAGGTACTCATTCTTGAAATTGAAGAAATAGAAGAAGAACTCTAATTAAACTAATATTATAAAATCAAAATGATAAAATCTATGTTAAAATATCCCAAAATATGAAAAACTACTAAAAGAAGCAAAGAGAAAAGGCTATTGTAGTTATTGATGTCAAAAGTTGACCTAATTTTGTGAAACTCGTCTATTTATACAGGGTTGGAAATTTCAGGAAAAAATACCCTTCGGGAGGTTCTGCTGCCGCACAATTCCATATGTGATCCACAGAAGTCTTCATCTAGCAAGAGCTGAGATTCTGCGCCCATACAATTCTCCATTGCGGTCGCGAGGCATTATTTTGGTGGTCCGTAGATTATAATGCGGCCGCAACTTGGTCTTTAGTGGTCCACAACTTTTTCTGCGATCGCATGGCTCTTCTTTCCGGCCACACAATTCCAGTGTGGTGCGCAATTTTGAAAGACTTGGAACTTGGGAATTTGCACATTCTCTGAACTTTGTTCCTAGCCCAGCTTTTTCTGCAGCACAATTCATGTGCCGCCCGCAATTTGCACAAAAGTCTGTTGGGCTTTCCTTCATCATCTGCGGCTGCAGATGATATTCTGCGGTCCACACTTTGTAAGCTTTTGTGCCTTTTATTGTCTTGAGTTTAGATTACTCCTTTTTTAGTCAGAGTCCAACTTCCAACATTCCTGCAATTTTGCATATTTCATCAGTTTTTGGAACACAATTAAATGCTTTTAGACTAAAACAAAAGCTAAAAGGCGCTAATAAGTAGTCAAAATCCCCACTTATCAACTCCCCCAAACATAAGTTTTTGCTTGTCCTCAAGAAAATAAAATAGTTCCCACCTCAACAAGTTAAGGATCATTCCAGCTTATCAAAGGTGAGTCATTCACACATCAATCGAGACCAACAATTACCCACACTACTTATGTATTATCAACAAGGCAACAAGTTAACCATTTCTGCACATATAATTCTAATGTGACATTTGATCATCAAGGGTTGACTATATTCATCAAGGAAGCTCGTTCTTTCATGTAGGTCATTGTGGATCCCAAACTCTTCCTCCTCTACTCTCCGTTTTCCTATCTCACTTAAGAATGTTATCACTCAATCCAAAGATTTGCGGAAGGTTCACTCATCTCTCTCAAGAGAATGTTGCAAGTACAGCTTTAAGTACAATATGTTTTCCCCTCATATGGATCATCACTAATATAAGCTCACTCGGCTTGAAATCATGTGTGGCTTTTTCGGAATGTAATGAAGGCTTTTGGACTAAGGTTGGGTATACTATGGTAGAGCAGGTTCATCTTTACTTAGCACTCCATTTTTTTGTTCTTGGCTCATGCTTTTCCAATTCTTTGAGACACTTTCTTTTCCTTGGGGAATTAGAGAGACTTAACATCACTCTTTCTCGATCATAATATTCATTTTCTCTCTTTTTGATTTCTCCATGCTTTGTATCATTAATTTTCTTTGAATCCCTTCAACTCTTCCACTTATTTCATTCTTTTGAATTTTTCTTTTTGTTCTTTCCTTCTTATCATTTCTTTTCTCTTTTTGTTCCTTGATACCTCTTTTAAGTTCCTCATCTCTCCCCCAAACTTGTGTTTTTAGCCAATTGTTTCACATGAGTGTTAAGGAAATCTCGGGTGCCAAGAGAGGGTCACGTCAAAATGGGTAAAGGCTTGTAACATGGTTATCAAATGAGAATGGCTCGAGGCTCAAATGGGTTGACTAGCAATAACAACATTGGTGGGCAATGGAAAAATTCAAGAAGGTTAAGGAAATCCTACAATCACTTCTCAAGCCAAGCAAAACTTAAGATTTCGCCTTGAAACACATTCATGGCAAGTTCTAAACTATTCGCGCGAGTACTGTGACTTGCAACAAAAACACCTCACCTCTCACGCAGTTGGATTGTTAAAGAGGATAGAGTCGATGGCCCACAAGGACCATATTCAAGATTGAAAATCACTATGGCTCGATTGAACCACTCGATGATTGTCTAAGTCAACAAAAGTCACTAACGAGAGTTATTTCTTTCCAAGAACCTTGTTTTTAACCATAAGCACGTAGTTAAGATTGTTGATACCAAGTGAATCAGGTTTGACTCTTCGAGCATGACTTAATTAGGTCTTTTTATTCATTACTACTACTATTATTACCTAAACACCAAAAACGGACTCAATCCCTTAAGAAGGTTGTCACGCCATCCATCGTTGGGAAGAGTCACCCGGTTCACACAAAAACTACCCTTTAAAAGAACCGTGGTATTAAGAAAACCAAGGGCTTATTATCTACTAAAACATAGAAAAAAAATATTAAATCAAAAAGAAGCTACTTAGTTAAACACTAACTAATAAGAAAACAAACATAAAGAATCTACAAAGCAAAAACTATTGAAAGCGTAACGAATATACATAATGAGAGAGTAGAGAGAATATATACATAATGAGAAAAAAGAATAAAATAGTATCAAGTTAATTACAGACCAAATGTCTCAAAATCGACAAAATATAACAAATAAACTCCACCTCCCCCCCACCCCCCCACCCCCTCACCCCGAATAAAAATAAGCATTGTCCCCAATGCTTAACAAAATAAGAGTAAAGGAAGGGTAAAAGTCAAGAAAACTCCCTATGGCTCCTTGGCCATCTTTGCGTCCACAGCAGTGTCAACGATCTCAGCATCATCCAACTGGATCTCATCATTTTGTTTCTCAAGTAGAGACTAAGTCAAATAGGCATGAACTAATGTTTGCAACCATTAATTCCACAAATTAAAGCATGAACAAAGCTAAATAATAATCACTCAACCATAACCAAGCGTTAAATTAGACACCCATAAGGTTTACACACTAGGGTTGGGTCACACCCCTAGTAAAATCTAGCTACTCTTGCTTGAAATTGAAGAAATAGAAGAAGAAATATCTCACGACCCAAATTCCCAACCCATGGGATCGTGTTGGCGCCTAACACAATACTTGCTAGGCAAGAAAATGTCAGAAATTTAATTAACCATTTTCCTTTAAATATTTACTTAAACACAACCACACAATTTCAAATAAACTAAACCTAATAATTTCCAATAAATGACTCCATGAATAATAATAATAACCGAAAAAATAAGCTGAACCTCGAACTAAATATATATAACAATAAGCCTACCCAAGGTCTGGTGTCACAATTCACGAACTACTAAGAATACTACAAATAATGATCTGAAAGAATATATCTCTATTCTGAAAGAAATAAAACAACGTCTATAAAGTAAAGAGAAGACTCCAGGAATCTGCGGACACCAACAGATCTACCTCGTGTATCCGAACGAAAATGCGCAGCTACTAAAATCTCCTAACTCTGGTCGGTACCTGGATCTTCACAAAAGAGTGCAGACTGTAGTATTAGTACAACCGACCCCATGTACTGAGTAAGTTTCGAGCCTAACCTCGACGAATTAGTGACGAGGCTACGGCGGGGCATTTACAATATAACCTGTGAACAATACATAATAAAGCAAGAAAGAAATAATAATACTTAACTCGATAACCAGTAACTTGCAACAGTAAATAAAAAACAACTCGGATAACTCTTTTCAGATATAAACTATAATTAACTCCTCAAAATTTCCAAGTTTCAATTTAAATCACAGTAAAAATCAGAGTATGAAAACCCTTTTAATAAAATCGGAGTTTTCCAAATCCTTATTTTTGAAAATCAGTAAAACATAAATATTCTCCCTTATTGCTCCTTGTTGCGGCACGCAACCCACTCCCACCTGTTCACCCTTATTGCTCCTCCCTATATATATATCACCCTTATTTCTCCTGTTGCGGCGTGCAACCTGATCCCACATGTCCACCCTTATCACTGCTTGTTGCGGCATGCAACCCGCTCCCACCAGACATATCACATCAGTTTATTTATGAAAACTTTCACAATTCAGGCCAAGCCTTTCACAACATTTTTGTATCATCAATTGTAAACAGAAATTGTAAAACTCATAAACTTCATCAATTATCATTTCACAACAAAACCAACCGGAAATTATATACATATCATAACATTGACATCAAGCTCAATCCTTATGTAACATAACAAAACCAAGAGAACATCCAATACTTCCAAAATACTTGAAACAATACTTAACAATAAGTTAACTAATCCAAATAGATATGCAAACATCAGGGATCATGAAACAATTAATACCAGAAGCAAATAATTGGAAACGGGGAAGGGACCATGTTCAACAATAATTTAGTGGTGCATAGATAATCGTCACCTCACCTATACACCACACACATGAAAATTCACATAGCATTTAAATGGGGATTCTTATTCCCTTAAGTCAAGGTTAAACCAAGCACTTACCTCAAATTCGCAGGCACTCAATGCTCAATTACCGCTTTTCCTTTCGAATTTGCATCTAACCTGCTCGAATCTAATCATAATTAGTTTAATATCATTAATTTATGCTAAAAGAACTAACTTTACTGAAAAATCATTGTTTTCCTAAGTTTTCTCAAAAAAGGTTAAAACCCGACCCCGGGCCCGCTTGGTTCAAAGTCGGGGTTCGGACCAAATTCTGTTTACCCATTCACCCCCGAACCCGAATATGCAATTAGTTTCAAAATCCGACCCCAATTCGAGGTCAAAATTTGATTTTTATAAAATTCCCTAATTCTACCCAAACCCTCAATTTTTACCATGAAAATTCTTGAAAAGTGATGAAAAACATTGTGTAATTGAAAGAGAAGAGTTTAGGATTGTTTACCAACACCTTGAGGATGAATTTGTGTGAAGAAAATCGCCTCTAGGTCTTTGTAGTTCAAAAATATAGAGAAAATAGGTTCTGCCCGTTTTTAAAATTGAAAAATCTGACAACCTAATTCTTAGTAAAATGCCCGTTGTAGAAATTTTTGCTTATCACTACCAGAGAAGAGAAGCGTCGTCAGTTTGACCGTCTTCAGCAGGGCGGCATAACAGTTACCCAGTATGAGAATCGTTTTGTGGATTTGGCTCGGCATGCTATTCTTCTATTTCCCACAGAGAGAGATAGGGTTAGGAGATTTATTGAGGACCTTGCCCAGCCCATCAGGTTGCAGATGGAAATATAGGGACTGAGATTTCATTTCAGGATGCGTCCAATGTGGCTAGGAGAGTTGAGACGGTTCTCAGGATGGGAGGTCAGGGGTCAAACAAGAGACATTGCCATTCCGGTAGATTCAGCGGTGCCTCGTCTGGAGGCGGAGATAATCAGGGTAGAGGCAATTCTTCCAGGCCATTTAATCCAGCACTTCAGACATCCCATGGGGCCTCAGGTGGTCGTGGCTCTTACTTGCCTTATTCTGATCGGTCAGCCCCTATCAGAGCACCTCCACTTCAGGGTTATTAACGCCAGGGTCAGCCAGTTCATCAGGGTCAGCCTCAGTATCAGGATGGGTGTTATGAGTGTGGTGAGTATGGGCACATTCGGAGATCTTGTCAAAAAAATTTAGGTAATCAGCCTTAGTACCAGAATTCTCGTGCTTTAGTTCTGACACCAGCGGCAGCACCACCTGCCCAGTCAGCCAGGGTTAGGGGTCAGGTAGTCAGAGGTAGGGATCAGAATGTTAGAGGTGGAGATCAGCCCACTAAAGGTGGAGGACCACCTGTCAGGGGTCCTCCCGGTGACGCAGTTCAAGGTGGTGGGGCTCAGCCCTGATTATATGCATTTCTAGCCAGACCCGAGGCGAAGCCTTCCGATGCAGTTATCACTGGTACCTTTTCAGTTTGTAAAGATGCTTCTGTTTGTTTAATTCAGGGTCTACTTATTCTTATGTGTCATCCTATTTTGCCTCATATTTGGTTGTTCCCCGCGATTCTTTGAGTGTCCCTGTTTATGTGTCTACGTCGGTGGGGGATGCTATTGTTATAGATCGTGTATATCGTTCGTGTGTAGCCATTATTGAGGGTCTTGAAGCTAGTGTAGACCTTTTGCTTCTTGACATGGTCGATTTTGATGTTATATTGGGCATGGATTGGTTGTCACCTTATTATTCCATCTTGGACTGTCACGCCAAGACAGTTACTTTAGCTTTGCCGGGATTACCTTGGTTAGAATGGAAAGGGACTCCTGGTCATTCTCCCAACATAGTGATTTCTTATGCCAAGGCTCGTCGCATGGTTGAGAAGGGATGTTTGGCGTATTTGGCTCATATCCGTGATTCTGATGCCAAGGTTTCTTCAGTAGAGTTAGTGCCTATTGTTCGGGAATTTCCCGAAGTGTTTCCTGCAGACCAGCCGGGGATGCCACCCGACAGGAACATCGATTTTTGTATTGATGTTGCTCCGGGCACTCATCCCATTTCTATTCCTCCATACTGGATGGCCCCGCCATAATTGAAAGAATTGAAGGAACAGTTGCAAGATCTGCTTGATAAAGGTTTCTTCAGGCCTAGTGTCTCGCCTTGGGGTGCACCGGTTTTGTTCGTAAAGAAGAAGGATGGATCGATGAGAATGTGTATAGATTACAGGCAGTTGAATAAAGTTACTATCAAAAATAAGTATCCATTGCCGAGAATTGATGATTTATTTGATCAGCTTCTGGGTGCAAGTATGTTTTCAAAAATTGATCTGAGATTGGGCTACCATCAGTTTAATATTAGGGCGTCTGATGTTCCTTAAACAGCCTTTCGAACAAGGTATGGGCACTATGAATTTTTGATGATGTCTTTTGGCTTGACTAATGCCCCAGCAGCCTTTATGGATTTGATGAATCGAGTTTTCAAGCCTTATCTGTATTCCTTCGTAATTGTGTTCATTGACGATATTCTTATATACTCCCACAGTCGGGAGGAGCATGAGCAGCACCTCCATATAGCACTCCAGACTTTGAGGGATAATCAGTTGTATGAAAAATTTTCAAAGTGTGAATTCTGGTTAGATTCAGTAGCTTTCTTGGGTCACATCGTATCAGCAGGGGGTATTCAGGTAGATTCTAAAAAGATAGAGGCAGTCAAGAACTGGCCTAGACCCACTTCAGCCACGGAAATCAGGAGCTTCTTGTGTTTGGCGAGATACTACTATCGTTTTGTGGAGGAGTTCTCGTATGTAGTAGCCCCGGTGACGAGATTGACTCAGAAGGGTGGCCTTTAAATGGTCGGATAAGTGTGAGGCAAGCTTCTATAAGCTCAAGACAGCCTTGACTTCAGCACCGGGTATTAGTCTTACCATCAGGTTCAGGATCTTTCACGGTATATTGTGATGCTTCCCATGTTGGGTAGGGAGCGGTATTGATGCAAGAGGGAAAGGTGATACCATATGCGTCTCGGCAGTTAAATATTCATGAGAAGAATTATCATGTCCATGACTTAGAGTTGGCAGCCATTGTTCATGCATTGAAAATATGGAGGCACTATCTTTATGGCGTGCCATGTGAGGTTTACACGGATCATCGTAGCCTCCAATACTTGTTCAAGCAAAAGGATCTTAACTGATACAGAGGAGATGGATAAATTTATTGAAAGATTGTGACGTAACTATATTGTATCATCCAGGAAAGGCCAATGTGGTGGTTGATGCATTGAGTAGAAAAGTAGTAAGTTGTAACGACCCGGTCGGTCATTTTGAGAGATAGCGCCCCGATCCCCTAATAACTGATTCTCCCATGTCTATTTATGTTATTGGAACTTGTCGGAGCGTTGAGTTATGAAATCCGGAGTGATTTTGGACACATAGTCCATAAATGGAGAATTTAGCTTTAGAATTCAGGCCGTAGCTAGAGCTGTGTGAGGATGGATCCGGAATGGAATTATGTCGACTCCGTTAGCTCCGTTGGGTGATTTCAGGGTTAGGAGCATGTTTGGAATGTGTTTTCGAGGTTGGTTGTAGATTTAGGCTTGAATTGGCGAAAGTTAGAATTTCGGTGATTTCGGCCGATAGGTGAAATTTTGATATCGGACTCGGAATGGAATTCTGAAAGTGACATCACGTCCGTAATGTCATTTATGACCTGTGTGCAAAATTTGAGGTCATTCGGATGAGTTTAGGCATGATTAGGCATCGAATGTGGATTTTAGAAATTTCATAAGTTCTTAGGCATGAATCTGGGCATAATTGATGATTTTGATGTTATGAGATGTGTTTTTAAGGCTCGACCAAGTTTGAATGAGGTATTAGGGTTGGTTGGTAGTTTTGGTTGAGGTCCCTGAGGCCTCGGGTGTATTTCGGATGCTCAACGGGTTAGATTTGGATTAAGAATGCATCAGATTTTGCTGCTCTGGTTTTCTCTTGTGCGTTCGCGTGGGTGTAGCCGCGAACGCATACGCAAAATAGGCTTCAGGGGTTTTTAGTGCTTCGCGCTCGCGGATAGCAGAGTGCGTCCGCATAGCTTTGAGTCGGGGTCCCAGGGGTTGGGTCATTACCCTTCGTGTTCGCAGGTCTTGGAACGCGTTCACAGAGGGTTAAGGAACCTGTGGTTCGCAATCACACGCCCCCATTCACATTCGCATAGACCATTTTCTGGGCGCGTGTTCTTTACTCATCGCGTTCGCGATTGACCTTCCCCGAACGCATAGGTCAATGCCTGGGCAGATTCTTTAAGACCCAAAATCGAGGGTTAAAGCCTATTTTCACCACTTTTGAATTGGGGAGCTCGGGAGGGGCGATTCTTGGAGACTTTTGCACCTGGGCAACTTGGGTAAGTGATTTCTAACCTACATAGATCAATTTCCACGATTCCTAACTTAAATCTAGCCTTTAAAAATTCATATTTGGGTGGAAAATTTTGGGAAAAATTGGATGAACTTCATAGACCAAATTATTGGGTTTTGGTTGGGTTTTTGACCTCCGAATTTAGAGATTCTTATATGGTTAGACTCGTGAGTGAATGAGTGTCCAGAAAATATAATTTTTTACGCGATTCCAAGACATGGGCTCGGGGGACTTTTTGGGCGAATTTCCTAATTTCGCGTATTAGCCTAGAAGTAATTAGATATTTTGTTTCCTTGAAGTGATATTTACATTATGCTATCGAATTGAATAGATTTTGGCCACCCGGAGTCGGATATTCATGGCAAGATCGTGGTATTGAGTTGATTAGCGCAGTCAAGTTAAGTGGCTTGCCTAACTCTGTGTTGGGGACTTCCCTTTAGGCATTTTTATACTGATTTTGTTACGTGGACGCCGTGTATGTGAAGTGACGAGTGCGTACACAGGTCATTGTTGCTAAAATTCCATTTTTCCTTCCATGAAATCACTCATTTTCATCCCTATATTACTGTTTCCTGTCTTAATTGAGTAGTTAGCTTAAGAATAAGCATGTCTACCTTTCCTTACTTAATTTCCTCTTATTTGCTACTAGTTGCACCATGCTTAGGTAGTTTTACTTTATTCTTGCTTGTTGTTTTTCTTGAACTATTTAATTAAGCCATATCTGACATGCTTCTGCATTGCATATTTAAATTGGGACTACGGATAGAGATCTGGGAGCTTTCCCCATGTACTGCATTGCATATTTAAAAATTGGGACTACGGACAGAGATCTGGGAGCTATCCCCCTATACTGCATTGCATATTTAAATTGGGACTACGGATGGAGATCCGGGAGCTTTCCCCTTATGCTGCATAGCATATTTAAATTGGGACTACGGACCGAGATCCGGGAGCTTTCCCCTTGTACCGCATTGCATTTTTACTGTTGAGATATATGTTGTGCTGAGCCGAGGGCTCCCTTTTTGCTATAAATTCTTCTAGTTTACATTAATCCTGTTTATCATTGCTTATCTATATTTCACTGTTTTAAATTTATAATTGATTTATTTTAAAACTCGGTAGAGCCTCAACCTGACCTCATCACAACTTGACTGGGGTTAGGCTTGGCACTTACGGAGTATCGAATGTGGAGTACTCACGCCCTTTCCTGCGCATGTTTTCCCCATGTGCAGATCCAGGTACCAACACATAGTACAGTGGTTAGGCGTATCTTAGCAGCTTCATAGGAGACTGCGAGGTAATTTTTCCGCGTCCGCAGGATCTCACGAGTCCCCTTCCTACTCTAGTACAAATATAGGAGATATATAGATACATTTTCCTTATTTCTTTGTATAGAGCTACAGTAGTTCAGAATTAGTGACTTTGTAATGTTCCGGGTTTTGGGAAAGTAAAAGTTGTAAATACCGAGCGGCTAAAAGTTTATAGTATTGCTTCTTATTTACTGTTTCTATTATTGTTTTGCCTTATTTTCCGCAAGTTTTAGGCTTACCTAGTCGTAGGGACTAGGTGCCGTCACGAGTCCGTTCAGAGGGTAATTCGGGTCTTGACATAAGTATGGGCAGCCTTGCATGTATTCCAGTCGGTGAGAGACCGTTAGCTTCAGATATTCAGACGTTGGCTAATCAGTTCGTGAGGTTGGATATCTCGCCCAGCCATGTTCTAGCTTGTATAGTTGCTCGGTCTTCCTTATTCGAGCGTATCAGAGATCGGCATGATGATGACCCGCACTTGATGGTCCTTAGGGACACCGTTCGGCACGGTGGTGCCAAGAAGGTTACAGTTGGATATGATGGTGTTTTGAGGATGCAGGGTCGTATATGTGTGCCTAATGTTGATGGCCTTCATGATTTGATTCTTAAAGAAGCTCACAGTTCTAAGTATTCTGTTCACCCGAGTGCTGCCAAGATGTACCAGGACCTGCGGAAGCACTACTGGTGGCGAAGGATGAAAAAGGATGTTGTTGCTTATGTGGCTCGTTGTTTGAATTGCCAACAGGTGAAATATGAGCATCAGATACCCCGTGGTTTACTTCAGTAGATAGAGATTCCTGAGTGAAAGTGGGAGCGTATCACTATGGAGTTCATTGTTGGACTCCCACGGACTCATAGGAAGTTCGACGCCATTTGGGTTATTGTGGATAGGTTGACTAAATCAGCACATTTCATTCCAATTGCAAGTACTTACACTTCGGAGCGGTTGGCAGAGATTGTTCGCCTTCACGGTGTGCCCCTGTCTATTATTTCTGATCGAGGTACGCAATTTAACTCATAGCTTTGAGGACAGTTCAGCGAGAGTTAGGTACCCGAAATGAATTGAGCACAGCATTTCATCCTCAGACTGACGGGTAGTCCGAGCGTACTATTCAAATTCTAGAGGATATGCTTTGCTCTTGTGTTATTGACTTTGGAGGTTGTTAGGATCAATATTTTCCATTAGCAGAGTTTGCCTACAATAATAGTTATCAGTCGAGCATTCAGATGGCTCCCTATGAAGCATTATGTGGTAGATGGTGTAGACCGCCAGTTGGGTGGTTTGAGCCGGGAGAGGCTCAGTTATTGGGTACAGACTTAGTTCAAGAGGCCTTAGATAAGGTCAAGATAATACAGGATCGACGCCGTGCATCTCAATCTTGGCAAGAGAGTTACGATGACCTTAAGGTTTGGGATGTGGCATTCATGGTTGGAGAGAGAGTATTACTTCAGGTATCGCCCATGAAGGGTGTCATGAGGTTTGGGAAAAAGGGCAAGTTGAGCCCTAGTTATATCGGACCATTCGAAATTCTTGATAGAGTGGGGGAGGTAGCTTATAGACTTGCGTTGACTTCAGGGTTATCCTCTGTTCATCTGGTATTTCATGTATCTATGCTCCGGAAATATCATGGTGACCCGTCACACGTGTTAGATTTCAGCTCTGTCCAATTGGACAAAGATTTAACTTATGAGGAGCCGGTAGCCATTCTAGACCGGCAGGTTCGTCAGTTGAGATCAAAGAGTTACCCTTCAGTTCGAGTGCAGTGGAGGGGTTAGCCTGTTGAGGCAGCTACTTGGGAGTCCGAATCGGACATGCATAGTAGATATCCCCACTTGTTTTCCAGTTCAGGTAATTTTCTATGTCCGTTCGAAGACGAACGTTTGTTTTAGAGATGGAGATTGTGATGACCCAAAGGGTCATCTTATAAACTAAGACTTCATTCCAGGCTCATTAGCCTTAAACAGATTAATTTTATTTACCTCGATTTGCATGCGCAGTCTGGGCGTGAAACCAGAAAGCTTTTATATGAAAATATGAGAAATAATAATTTTTGGAACTTAAAATTTGGTTTTAGTTGACTTTGTTCAACAATATATAGTAAACGGATCCGGATCTGTATTCCGACGACCCCAGAAGGTCCGCAGTAAAATATGGTACTTGGGCGTATGCCCAGAACTGAATTCCGAGGTCCCTAGCCTTAGAAATCAATTTTTGAAAGAAATTAATTTGTTGGATTATTAATGAAATAAAGAAATGAATTAATGTTGGAAACCGTTGGTATCGGGCTCGTATTTTGGTTCCGGAGCTCGATACAGGTTTGTTATGATATTTAAGTCTTATCTATGAAATTTGGTAAGAATCGGGGTTGATTTGATGTGATTCGGATGTTTGGTTGAGAAATAGTGAGATTTGAGTATTCTTGAGAAAAATGATGAGTTTTGGGGTTAAATTCATAGTTTTATATGTTAATTTAATGATTTGATCACACGAGCAAGTCCGTATGATATTTCTAGACTTGCGTGCATGTTTGGTTTAGAGCCCAGAGGGCTCGGGTGAGTTTCGGGTAGGCTACAGGATGTTTTAAACTTAGAATTTTCTGTTGTTTTTCTGCTACTGGTGCACAGTCAATTTATTCTTCGCGTTCATGTGGCCTCACTCACAAACACGTAGAGTAAACATTTCATTGGGGTTATTTTGTTCTATGCGAACGTGTGACCTTGGACGAGAACGCGAAGCACTGGGGGGAGACCCTTCGCAAAAGTGGGCAGGCCTCGCGCGAATGCGGTGAGTTAAGTGGGCCTGGGGGAGGAGATGTTATGGCACCCTTTCCCTCCGTTGGGTACAGTGATGGCACATAGTCTTAAGGACTAGGTAAGCCTAACATTTAACCACAATATCAATAATAAAAGAACTTTAACAATCTCGATAATAAAAATCTTGACTGAGTCTACATTTCCCCCAAAACACGGTAATTACAAGTCATAAGCACTACGGAATCTTGCTACCAAATCTAAATACAACTGTCTAGAAATAAGTAAGTACAGTTGAAATAAGCAGGAACGTGACTCTGAAGCCTGCGAACGCAGCAATAGGTTACCTTGAGTCTCCTCAGCAATCATCCGCGGAGCTACTAACAACCAAAACCTGGATCTGTGCAAACAAAAATGCACAGAAGTGTAGTATAAGCACATCACAGCGGTGCCCAACAAGTATCAAGACTAACCTCGGTGGAGTAGTGACAAGGACTAGTTAAGACACTACTGGTCTACAAGATAAATAACATGAATGTAGAAATGACCGAACTTTACATCTATCTAAGACTTCACGGAATAATTTAAGACAATGACAATATAAAGCGAAAAGAAATTACAGAAATCAATCACGAAACAGCAAAAAAATACACAGAAAGATGGACAATAAAACAAGCCAAACCAAAAGAAAACACAATACAATAGAGAACACCGATAACTCAACTCTTCGTTGGTTTGTTCACATCTGGCCTTAGCCATTAAAATCCATAAACTGGTGGAAATCTTTAAACAACAGTTCATATGAAAAACCTTTGCAAATAAAATCATTTTAGTATGGAAGAGTTTCCTTTGAAAACATACTTTCTCCAAAAGTAGATATAAGTATATTTAATAGAGAGAATTACGTAAAGCATAGTTTCTTTCAAAATACGAAACTTCCCAAGGATACTTTCCCAATAAATGACTTCCAAATATCATTTTAGGCAAGACTAGTGCTTTTCAAATATACCTTCGATGTAAAAGTCATTCAAATATAATCATTTCGAAACCATTGCTTTTTCAATAATACCTTTCAATAAAATCTCTTGATCAAAATCTCCTCAAGATTTATCTACCGGAACCCAGTAAGTAACTCAGAAATTTCCATGCAGTACAGGAGGAATATCAAATCTTGCCAATAAATGCAGTAAGAGATCAATAGGAATATCCAAATTTAGAATAACGGAATAAAATGCAAAGACAAGTGCACGGCTGTAACGACTCGACGGGACCCCGTTCCCCTAAATGAGACTTCCCGTAGCGCCTTATTATGATTTATGACTTACGAGGACGGGTGGTTCGGAATTCGGAAGCGTTTAGAGTGGTATAGGAACACTTGGTTCCTTGAGGTTGGCCTTTAAGGCCAAAGTTTGACTTCGGTCAACATTTTGAGTAAACGACCTCGGAATTGAGTTTCGACGCTTCTGGTAGCTTCATATGATGATTTCGGACTTGGGCGTATGTTCGGAATGGGTTTTGGATGACCCGGAGGTGTTTCGGCGCCCAATATCGATCTTAGAGTTTCCTTAAGTTTGAAATTTGGGTCGGAACGTGTTTTTGTGTTATCGAGGTCCGAACAAAATTCCGAGACCGGGAATAGTTCTGTTATGTCATTTATGACTTGCTTGCAAAATTTGGTGTCATTCCGAGTAGCATAGGTCGGTTCGGCGCATTGAAAGCGAATTCTAGAACTTTAAGTTCAAAATTTGATTCAATTTGGTTTTGGGGTCGAATTCTTAGTTTCGTTGTTGTTTTTCACGTTCCGAAAATTCGAGTGAGTCCATATCATGGATACAGACCTGTCAGTGCCTTTGGATGGGGTCCCGAGGGGCTCGGGTGAGTTTCGGACCCCTTGGAGTTAAATTCAAAACACCAGATTTTCACTGACTGGTTTCCTTCAGTGCGATCGCAGGTGCATTAGTGCAATCGCATAGAGGGAGTTGGCAGAGTGTGGGAAAATGCCATGTGCAATCGCATGGGCTTGTCTGCATTCGCACAGGGGTAATTTTGGCCTGTCCCAGTTTGTTCTCTGTGTTCGCACCCTCTCCCCGCAATCGCACAGGCCTGGCCCAATTACTCTCCGCGATCGCAAGTCCCCTTGTGCGATCGCACACATGGGACAGCTGGGCAGTGTTTGTTTTAAATGAGACTTAGTCCTATTTTATCCATTTTCCTTCACTTGTGGAGATTTTAGGAGCTTTCAAAGAAGAGGTTTCACCTAGCAACAGAGAAGCAAGTAATTACTATTATAATTTAAGTTGAATACTTGAATTTTTATGTAGATTAACACACTAATTAGTGGATAATCATGGGTTAGAGTGAAAAACCTGGGTTTTATGGAAAATGGGAGAATTTCCAAGAAATTGACCAAGGAATCACACAAAAACTATATATTACTGATCCTTAGGCTATGGGTGATTGATTCCTTCAAAAAATTCTGAAATCCGAGCATGTGGGCCCGGGGGTATATTTTTGGATTTTTCAAGTAAGGTGAAATAACTAAGTAAATAGGATAATTCCATACTTTTGAGCATAAATTGATATATTTGTATAACATTTGGCTAGTTTCGAGTCCTTGGGTGACGAGTTTGGAGTTTTCGGGCGCGTTCTTGACCCGGAGAGTAGGTTCGACACAAGGTGAGTCTCCTTTATAACCTTGTAAGAGGGAATTGTCCCCATAGGTGATTATAAATGGTTGTTTGTACTTATTTGTGGGGGTTACGCACGCGCGAAGTGACTAAAGCCTGTGCGTAGCTACTATTATGCCTTGTCGGGTAGTTTAAGACTCACAAGCATGCTTACGTGTTATATATGTGATCTTTCATATGGTCTAAGTAGTCTAATATCCTCGAATATCTCATGTGAAGGCCTAAGAAGTTATGCTTTGAAGTTGACATTATTAAATTCTCACCCTGTTAGTATGTTCCCTGCTAAAT
The DNA here is from genome assembly GCA_005239505.1 of Nicotiana paniculata. Taxonomy (NCBI): domain Eukaryota; kingdom Viridiplantae; phylum Streptophyta; class Magnoliopsida; order Solanales; family Solanaceae; genus Nicotiana; species Nicotiana paniculata. The sequence goes on from ML338731.1 coordinate 85,996, forward strand.
TATCTGGAATCTCCTGCTAATCATGTATTTATACGGGAACCCAAGTCGCATGAATGATTCGCGAGCGGGGTAGTCTTAGTATTATATTAACCATGTCGCATGTTCGATTCGCGAGCGGGGCAGATATATGCATCTATGGTTCGGGCCGTTCGACCCTCGGCAGTGCACATTTACTTTTCACATTGTAACGACTGTACGTTCATAGCCTGTTATATGTTTGGTAATTTATGAGAAGCCCCGTAATCGTAACTGTTGATTTCATGAAAGAAATAAGGTTAAATATCTTGTATGCCATGGAAAGGGATGGCGTGAGGGTACTAGAGATTGGTATTTGATTCTCATTTCCTTATCATTGTTCATTACTGCTATTACTGATTAGCCTATATTTATTTCACATTGTCTGACCCTAGTAAGTATCATGTCGACCTCTCGTCACTACTTCTTCGAGGTTAGGCGGGATACTCACTGGGTACATATATGTTTATGTACTCATGTTATGCTTCTGTACTTAATTGCACAGGTTCTGAGGCTGGTGTATCTGGCTATCCGACCGGATCTTGACCCTGGGAGTATATTCTGGACCTGACTCCACGGTGAGCTGCTTCACTTGGCGATTCTCAGCAGCACTATGGAGGTATCTTTGTTTATTTCTGTCTACTTCCTTCATACAGTAGAACAGTTTATTTCTTCTTTTGTATATTCTACTAGTTCGCCTGTAGACTTGTGACATTAGTTCCTGGCACACACATAGTAGACTTTATATTTTTGGGACTGTTTATGTTGGTTCATGATCCTTGTGGCTAGATTTACTTAAATTGGCTAATTTATCCACTTCTACTTAAATGTTCTAAGCTTAAAATTTGGTAAGTGTGGGGATGGTTTATCAAATAAGGAAATTTCACTAGTAAACAAACTATTGGCTTGCCTGACCCCGGTGTTGGGTGCCATCACGACCTGAGTTAGGATTTTGGATCATGACAACATGGTATCAGAGCACTAGGTTCACGTAGGTCTCACAAGTCACGGGCAAACCTAATAGAGTCTTGTGGATCGATACAGAGACATCTGTATTTATCTTCGGGAGGCTATAGGGTGCTAGGAAACCTCTCTTTATTCATGATCTATCGTTCAATTGATGGTTTACTAAATCTCATTCTTCTATTCTCTCACAGATGATGAGGACGCGTACATCTGGCAGAGGCCGGGGGAGGGCACCGGCCCGAGGTAGGGGACGGGGGTGTCCCAGAGCTATTCCAGTTGCAACACCAGGGGATCCTACTATAGAGGACCAGGGGGAGGTGCCCCCGGCGGGTCATGCTCTAGTGGACTTCATGACAGCGCCAGGATTCCAGGAGGTCATGGGCCGTATGATGATATTTATGGATACTATGTCCCAGGCTGGTTTATTTTCAGCAGATCCTGCTACATCTCAGGCAGGAGGGGGAGCCCAGACCCCTACTGCCCAGGCTGCAGGCCAGATAGCAGCACTTCATCATAGCCCAGGTACACTGCCCGTAGGTAGGGTCCAGCCTGTAGCAGCAGCACCTGATCCCAGGCCAGCTGTGGACGGCGATCCGCAGAAGTTATTGGACAGATGGACTCGACTGCACCCTCCAGTCTTCGGGGGTGAGCGAGGCGAGGATACCTAGGATTTCATTGACAGGTGCAGGGACAGTCTGCACAACATGAGGATACTAGAGTCCCATGGAGTGGACTTCGCTAATTTCCAGTTAGAGGGCAGAGCACGCAGATGGTGGCAGTCATATATTTTCAGCATGCCAGCAGATTCTCCTCCTATCACTTGGGAGCAGTTCACTCAGATGTTTCTAGATAGATATATCCCACCCTCTGAGAGGGAAGAGTTGCGGTATCAGTTTGAGCAGCTAGAGCAGGGACAGATGTCAGTGACGGATTATGAGGCTAGATTTTTAGAGTTGTCTCGCCATGCACTCATGATACTACCTACCGATTTTGAGAGAGTACGGAGATTTGTAGCCGTGTTGCATCCAGGCATTAGGGCCAACATGGCCCGAGAGGTGGAGATGGAGACTCCTTATTAGCTGGTAGTGGAGATTGCTCGAAAGATCGAGGGTTATCGGTCAAGGATCAGGGAGCAGGTACAGCAGGATAAGAGAGCCAGATATTCCGAGGATTTCCGAGGTGCCCCAGCTAGGGGCAAAGTTCAGTTTGGTAGGGGTCAGCCCAGAGGCCCCTGTATTCAGCACCCCCACCACCACCTCCTCGTGGTGCTGCAGTGAGACCTTATTTCAGCATTATGCCAAAGGGTTCTCACCGTTCCCTAGTTATCCAGGGTTCTTCTTCAGGGCAGCAGGCCATGCCTCCAGTGAGATGTTATGAGCGCGGGAATCTTGTCCATATCAGGAAGACTTGTCCCAGGTTTCGGGGCAAGGCAGTGAAGCAGGGATACCAGCCTATGAGTCCAGCACCAGCAGTCAGGCCACCTAGAGGTGGAGGACAGGTCGGCAGGGGTCGTCCTAGAGGTGGAGACCAGTCAGGGGGAGTTCAGGCAGCTTTGGTTCACTCTGGTGGAGCTCAGTCTTCCGGTACTCCAGCTAGATTCTATGCCATTCTGGCCAGATCAGATGCAGTGGCCTCAGACGCCGTGATCACAGGTATTATTTCAGTATGTGGTAGAGAGGCATCAGTGTTATTTGATCCTGGATCCACCGATTCCTATGTTTCAGCCTTATTTGCTCATTTCCTGGATGCTCCTCGTGAGTCCTTGGGTTCTCCTATATGTGTGTCCACTCTTGTGGGCGATTCTATAGTGGTGGACCGGATCTATCGGTCTTATGTGATCACATTCTATGGATTCGAGACCAGAGCGGACTTTTTGTTGCTCGACATGGTTGATTTTGAGGTTATTCTAGGCATGGATTTGCTATCTCCTTATCATGTCGTGCTAGATTTCCATGACAAGACAGTTACTTTAGCCATGCCCGAGTCACCTAGGATGGAGTGGAGAGGTTCCTCAGTTGAGTAGAACTTAAGGGAATAATCATATAAATCACAATGTAAGACTCACGGGCATGCTTGACTCCAACGAATAGATGTTCCAACTACAGCTAGTCAACTATAAGGCTAGATGACACTACTTATAGTCAAGTAGGCAAGCTAGGGAGAAAATATAGCATGAAGATGAGAGAAGTAGAATATTTAGTTAAGTCAAGTAAGGTCAAATAGTCAACGAAGGAATCTAAAAACAAATAATTCTAATTTAAACAGGAAGGGATGAAATTAACAACCAAGGATTCAAATGTAACAATTACGAATCATACACGGTATTATAAGAACTTACGAATCCTAAAAGGCCAATCTAATTGCAAATAAGTCCGAGTACACACTCGTCACCGCATACTCGGAATACAATCAACAAGGAAGACTCAATCCTAAGGGGTAGTTCCCCCACACAAGTTTAGGCAAGATACTTACCTCAAAGACGACAACACGGTACTCAAAAAATAGACTTCTCGGGCGGAAAGACCTCTGGACGGATCACAATCAACTAAAACAACTTCAAAACACACACAAAACGTATAAGGAACTATTCCAAATAATAAAGTTTCAATCTTTACAAAATTATAAAATCGATCCAAAAGTTGACCCCCGGGCCCGCACCTCGGAACCCAACAAATTTTACAAATTCTGATTACCCATTCCGATACGAGTTCACCCATACTAAATTTATCCAATTCCGATAACATTTGGTCTTTCAAATCATGATTTACATTTTAGAAGTTTTCTTTCAAAACCACAATTCCCTAAACACAAATTAAATGATAAAAACAAGAACTAATTTATGAAATATAATTAATTATAGTGGAAGAACGCTTACCCATTAGATTTGTGTGAAAAATCCTCAAAGAATCTCCAAAACCCGAGCTCCAGAAGTCAAAATATGTTTAAAAAGGTGAAACCCCGATTTTGGAAAACTTATATTCTGCCCAGACGTTAAATGAATCGCGATCGCGGAACATGGTTTGCGATCGCGAAGAAGAAAGAGGAAATCTGCCCAAGTTTTTCATCGCGAACGCGACAAGGAGTTCGCGAACGCGGAGGAGGAGAACAGGAAGTTATGTGATCGCGTACTGAAGAATGCGAACGCGAAGAACAAAGTTTGGACGACCAGCAGGGATACATCGCGATCGCGAAAGAATCATTGTGATCGTGATGAAGGAAAAATGGGCGGGGCAAACAGAACACTACACGATCGCGGATTGGGCTACGCGATCGCGAAAGAGGGCAACAGAAACCAGAAACAGCAGTTCAAAAATGGAAGAAAATGGTCTGAAGCCCATCCGAAATGCACCCGAGGCCCCCGGGACCCCGTCTCATCACACAAATAAATCATATAACCTAACACGGACTCGCTCAAGGTTTCAAATCACATAAAATAAAGCCAAAACGACGAATCAAACCAAAAATCAATGAAATTCCTCAAAACTTCTTTAAACATTAAATTTTGCATTTACGGTCCGAATCACATCCGATGAAGTCCGTTTCTTACCAAACTTCATAGATATGGCACAAATATTATGTCGAACTTGTAGCAAGCTCCGGAACCATAATACGGGCCCGATACCACAGGTTTCACATATAATTTCATTTTTAAAAACCTCTTTTATTTTCAGAAAACAATTTCTATTAAAAAATTCATATCTCGGACTTGGGACCTCGGAATTCGATTCCGGGCATACGCCCAAGTCCCATATTTTCCTATGGACCCTCCGGGACAGTCAAATCATGGTTCCGGATCCGTTTACCAAAAACATTGACCGAAGTCAACTTTATTCAAATTTCTAATACAAATTTATCATTTTTATCAGTTTTTTACATAAAGGCTTCTCGGCTACACGCCCGGGCTGCGCACGCAAATCTAGGTGAGATAGAAGGAGGTTTTCACGACCTCGGAACACAGAATTAGCTAGAAATATACGGGATGACCTTTTGGGTCATCACAATCTCCCCCTCTTAAGCAAACATTCGTCCTCGAACGTGCCAAGATTCACCTTGAACTCATCCAATCACTGATGGTATACTTCTAACACATAGCCGCGGGTGATCCCACGTCACTCCAACCCACATAAGCCCGATGAAACAATCACAACCGCAATATAGCCTTCACATCACCACCGATAAGCCTCATACCTCTACTTCTCACCCTCTACTCATTTACAAAAGACCCGATTCTAAATCCATATCCGGCATTAGCCTCAATCAGCTGCATCGACTCATGACTACACCCACAAGGCACGACCACACAACATAGCACATCACATAGGCTCAAATAACACTTTTGATCACAATAGCTGCCCGAAATCAACTCGACATTGGAAATTAGCCCCACATTTGAAAGAACTCTGTTTCCAAACCCCATAACACTGATAATGATTCAATGAAGATGAAGACTTCATTATTTTTTAACACCCGAGTCACCAGCCACAACTGACACCACCGGGCACACATCCTGCAAACTAAACTAAAGAAACACATAATGAAATGACTCAATATGAAAATAGAAACATATAAAGGAACTATCAAACAAGCCCATAGGCACAACTCTCTATCAATACCGACTTACCAAAAGCAATATAACAAGGAAGAAGCAAAGCATATGAACAAATCACAATGATACCATCCTGATAAAATTTCCACTGCGGTACTCATCCCGGTCCAACCATATCGAATCACAAATATCACGAGGACCTCGTCCTCAACTTTGAATCACATACCAAAAATATATCACACCAATTAAAATTCCTCCACTAGGTCATCTCAGCTAATAAAATCATAACACTAGTTGATCTCACATCTCGATGGAGTATCAATTCACAACTCATAAACAAAATACTCAGGAAAATCACATAAAGCTTACCACGAAGAACAACAAGGACTCACTGCCGGTTTCACTACTATCAAGAATGAATAAAACAACGATAGACACGGGGTACTACTCAGAATCTCCCAACAGGAGCAAACACAAAAAATGGAGTGCAAAACATGAAACTCACTCATAAATGAAATAACAAATAATGGAGACTAGTCCTGACCAACAGAACTATAATGAGATACAACTAGTGTCCCTCTGTAACACATCAAAACATACCTGGGTGATAATACATGGCACAACGGCCTCCTGCCTACTATATGAAACACATCAACGGGTCGGGCCTCCCCCTCTTGGGCGCCCTCCACTCACCTGAATACCCTGCTATAACACACCTGTCTGAACCCTGAAACAATCTCTCACCCTGTGACTACCATCTCCACACTGAAAACCATCTCTCTACCGACATGGCTGTGGAAAACGTACAATACGAATCCTCTGAGACCCATGAGTACCTGAAATCCCATGCGAAGCTGGTGATGAAAGATGAACTGGCCGATCCACAAAACCTCCATGGTATCGCACCCTGCCTCCATAATAAGGACCAGTAGATCCCTTCGGTCTACGAGGCCTCCTCGCCTCCCTGAACTCTCTCTCCTGATCTCGTATGTCCTCTCACTCCCGGTCCCATATGCTCTCAAACCGACTAGCGATCCCTACTACTTGCTGAGAAGAAACATCCTACTCTAACTCTCGAGTCCCGCTAAATCGAGTATCATGCCGGAATCTCCCAAATGACTCTACGGACTCATCTCCTAAATGAAACAACCAAGCGAAGTGCATGTCTGGCCAACTCACTGAATCTAACGGCATGCTCCAATAGTGACACAGCGCCCTGACGCAACTGCTCAAACTCCGCGCGCCGTACATCCCGAAGGAACTGAGGTGCAACCTCCCTCAAAGCATCTCCGAAAACTGAATCCATGCTAGTGAATCTAACTCGGCCAGGTGACCCCACTCATATGTCGTCACTACTGATCAACCCACTACTCTGGACCTGAGACGTGACAAAAGCAATCCCACTCGTCTCCACAATATCGAAATAATAAGAATATAGTGACACTCCCCCAGAAAGCCCTGGGCATCATCTGTCGTCAATCCACTGAAATATAGGAGGGTGGTACTTCTAGTACCTCTCAATTCCAAGGTATTCTTCCTCCTATGTTGCTACCCTAACCATGGCTGAACTGAAACCAGATGTCGTGTTGTCATGACAACGGGTACCTGACCAATGTTGTCTCACTGCTCTGGAGTGTAGATGGTGGGACTCTGAACTCCTCCCCTGATCTGTGAAGCAACTGGTGAACTAGAATTAACCCTGCTTGACTCGATGTACCAATTGTACTCAAAACTGCACTTAGGTCTCCTGAAGTTCGGGGTAGCAACAGGAACCCCCAGTAGAACTACTGGCGACTCCTCAATGGCTGCTCTAATAGGCATCTTAACTGCAGCACGTGCTCCTCATTGGCCCCTGTCTCTCACCCTTGCGACACTTGCTTTGGGGTAACATCATCAGGAACCGCCGTTCGTATCCTCACCATCGTTGAGAGGATGGAACGATAATATCAAACTTCAAGATCAATGAACTCGCACGATAGGAATGAAGGAAGTGAAATTGTCCTAATAGTTTCGTGGCCTCTCAAAGATAAGTACAGATGTCTCTGTACCGATCCGCAAGACTCTACTAAACTCGCTTATGACTTGTAGCACCTATGAACCTAGAGCTCTAATACCAACTTGTCACGACCCAAATTTCCCTCTGTTGGGTACCGTGATGGCACCTAGTCTTAGGGACTTTAACAATCTCGATAATATAAATCTTGACTGAGTCTACATTTTCCCCAAAACCCGGTAAATACAAGTCATAAGCTCTACGAAATCTTTCTACCAAATCTAAATACAACTGTCTAGAAATAAGTAAGTACACTTGAAATAAGCAGGAAGGTGACTCCGAATCCTGCGAACGTAGCAACAGGTTACCTTGAGTTTCCTCAGCAATCATCCGCGCAGCTACTAACAACCAAAACCTGGATCTGTGTAAACAAAAATGCACAGAAGTGTAGTATGAGCACACCACAGCGGTGCCCAGTAAGTATCAAGACTAACCTCTGTGGAGTAGTGACGAGGACTAGTCAAGACACCACTGGTCTACAAGATAAATAATAAGAATGTAGAAATGATCGAACGTTACATCTATCTAAGACTTCACGGAATAATTTACAACAATGACAATATAAAGCAGAAGGAAATTACAGAAATCAATCACGAAACAGCACAAAAATACATAGAAAGGTGGACAACAAAACAAGCCAAACCGAAAGAAAACACAATACAATAGAGAACACCAATAACTCAACTCTACATCGGTTTGTTCACATCGGGTCTTAGCCATTAAAATCCATAAACTGGTGGAAATCTTTAAACAACAGTTCATATGAAAAACTTTTGCAAATAAAATCATTTTAGTATGGAAGAGTTTCCTTTGAAAACATACTTTCTCCAAAACTAGATATAAGCATATTTAATAGAGAGAATTACGTAAAGCATAGTTTCTTTCAAAATACGAAACTTCCCAAAGATGTTTTCCCAATAAATGACTTCCAAATATCATTTTAGGCAAGACTAGTGCTTTTCAAATATACCTTCAATGTAAAAGTCATTCAAATATAATCATTTCGAAACCATTGCTTTTTCAATAATACCTTTTAGTAAAATCCCTTGACCAAAATCTCCTCAAGATTTATCTACCGGAACTCAGTCTGTAACTCAGAAATTGCCATGCAGTACAGGAGGAATAACAAATCTTACCAATAAATGAAGTAAGAGATCAGTAGGAATATCCAAATTTAGAACAACGGAATAAAGTGCAAAGACAAGTGCACGGCATCACCCTTCGTGCTTTTACTCTCATCCTCACCAAAACAAGTGCACGACATCACCCTTCGTGTTTTTACTCTCATCCTCACAATGCAATAAATAAATACACGGCATCACCCTTCGTGCTTTTACTCTCATCCTCACCAAAACAAGTGCACGGCATCACCTTTCGTGCTTTTACACTCATCCTCACCAAAACAAGTGCACGACATCACCCTTCGTGTTTTTACTCTCATCCTCACAATGCAATAAATAAATAAAACGGCACGGCATTATCCTTCGTGCTTTTAAATATCATATCATGGCACGGCATCACCCTTCGTGCTTTTACATTCTCATCCTCACAGCAATAAATAAATACACGGCATCACCCTTCATGTTTTACACTCTTCCTCACAATGCAATAAATAAATACACGGCATCACCCTTCGTGCTTTACACTCTTCCTCACCCAAACAGTATCAAGAACAACAATTTGGCAAGGAACATCAACAATATGAACCATAAATCACAACATCCCGGCAAGGGAGTCAACAATACAAACAATATCATTAACAGAATAAACAGTAATAGAAACCATAACATCCCGGCAAGGGAGTCAACAAGGCGAACAACATCATCAACAACGGAATAATAAGAGAAATCACACAATCCCGGCAAGAGAAACAACTATAACCAATCTCACCTAAACAGTTAACTTCACGGAATAAACTCAACTTCAACAAAGGCCCAGTAATAGGAAAAATCAAGGAAATACTAATGACATAAATGTCTAACAATTAGACCTAAGTAGCACTTAATGGAATAGTCAAATAAATCACAATGTAAGACTCACGGTCATGCTTGACTCCAACGAATAGATGTTCACACTATGGCTAGTCAACTATAAGGCTAGATGACACTACTTATAGTCAAGTAGGCAAGCTAGGGAGAAAAAATAGCATGAAAATGAGAGAAGTAGAATATTTAGTTAAGTCAAGTAAGGTCAAATATCCAACGAAGGAATCCAAAAACAAATAATTCTAATTTAAACAGGAAGGGATGAAATTAACAACCAAGGATTCAAATGTAACAATTACAAATCATACACGGTAATATAAGAACCTACGAATCCTAAAAGGCCAATCTAATTGCAAATAAGTCCGAGTACACACTCGTCACCTCGCATACTCGGACTACAATCAACAAGGAAGACTCAATCCTAAGGGGTAGTTCCCCCACACAAGGTTAGGCAAGATACTTACCTCAAAGACGATAACTCGGCACTCAAAAATAGACTTCTCGGGCGGAAAGACCTCCGTACTGCTCACAATCAACTAAAACAACTTCAAAACACACATAAAACGTATAAGGAACTATTCCGAATAATAAAGTTTCAATATTTACAAAATTATAAAAGTCGACCCCCGGGCCCGCACCTCTTGATTTTACATTTTAGAAGTTTTCTTTCAAAACCCACAATTCTCTCAACCCAAAACACAAATTAAATGATAAAAACAAGAACTAATTTATGAAGTATAATTAATTATAGTGGAAGAACGCTTACCCATTAGATTTGTGTGAAAACCCCTCAAAGAATCGCCAAAATCCGAGCTCTAGAAGTCAAAATATGTTAAAAATAGTAACCCCGATTTTGGAAAACTTATATTCTGCCCAGACGTTAAATGAATCGCGATCGCAGAACATGGTTTGCGATCACGAAGAAGAAAGAGGAAATCTGCCCAAGTTGTTCATCGCGAACGTGATAATTCGCGAACGCGGAGGAGGAGAACAGGAAGCTATGCAATCGCGTACTGAAGAATGCGAACGCGAAGAACAAAGTTTGGGCGACTAGCAGGGACACATCGCGATCACGAAAGAATCACTGCGATCGCGATGAAGGAAAAATGGGCGGGGAAAACATAACACTACGCGATCACGGCTTGGGCTACGAGATCGTGAAAGAGGGCAACAGACACCAGAAACAGCAGTTCAAAAATGGAAGAAAATGGTCAGAAGCTCATCTGAAATGCACCCGACGCCCACGGGACCCCGTCTCATCACACAAACAAGTCATATAACCTAACACGGACTCGCTCGAGGTTTCAAATCACATAAAATAACGCCAAAACGACGAATCAAACCAAAAATCAATGAAATTCCTCAAAACTTCTTTAAACATTAAATTTTGCATTTACGGTCCGAATCACATCTAATGGAGTCCATTTCTTACCAAACTTCACAGATATGGCACAAATATTATGTCGAACCTGTACCGGGCTCCAGAACCATAATACGGGCTCGATACCACAGGTTTCACATATAATTTCATTTTCAAAAACCTCTTTTATTTTCAGAAAACAATTTCTTTTAAAAAATTCATTTCTCGGACTTGGGACCTCGGAATTTGATTCCGGGCATACGCCCAAGTCCCATATTTTCCTACGGACCCTCCGGGCCTGTCAAATCACGGTTCCGGGTCCGTTTACCAAAAATGTTGACCAAAGTAAACTTTATTCAAATTTCTAATACAAAATTATCATTTTTATCAGTTTTTCACATAAAGGCTTCTCGTCTACACGGTCGGGCTGTGCATGCAAATCGAGGTGAGATAGAAGAAGGTTTCCACGACCTCGGAACACAAAATTATCTAGAAATATATGGGATGACCTTTTGGGTCATCACAACGGAACCCATTTGTTATATGCGAACGGGCCTGGTGGGACGCGAACGCAAAGGCCACTGGGCCAGAACACTATGCGAATGCGGCAGGCCCATCACGAATGCAATGAAGGCATGCCCAGCTATATAAAATCAATTTTAAAAATGGGCAGAACCTATTTTCTCCATATTTTCGAACTACGAAGACCTAGAGGCGATTTTCTTCACACAAATTCATCTCCAAGGTGTTGGTAAACAATCCTAAACTCTTCTATTTCAATTACCCAATGTTTTTCATCACTTTTCAATCCAAAATCAAGAATTTTCATGGTAAACATTGAGGGTTTGGGTAGAATTAGGGAATTTTATAAAAATCAAATTTTGACCTCGAATTGGGGTCGAATTTCGAAACCAATTGCATATTCGAGTTCGGGGATGAATGGGAACCCCCGAGTTTGGACCAAGCAGGCATGGGGTCGTGTTTTTAACCTTTTTTTAGAAAACTTAGGAAAACAATGATTTTTTAGTAAAGTTAGTTCCTTTAGCATAAACTAACGATATTAAACTAGTTATGATTAGATTCGAGCGGGTTATAGGAAAATTCGAAAGGAAAAGCGGTAATTGAGCAGTGAGTGGCTTGCGAATTTGAGGTAAGTGCTTGGTTTAACCTTGACTTGAGAGAATAGGAACCCACATTTAAATGTTATGTGAATTTGCATGTGTGTGGTGTATAGGTGAGGTGACGAGTATCTATGCACCACTAAATTATTGTTGAACATGGTCCCTTCCATGTTTCCAATTATTTGTTGTCGGGCTTAATTGTTTCATGATCCCTGATGTTTATATGTCTATTTGGATTAGTTAACTTATTGTTAAGTATTGTTTCATGTATTTTGGAAGTATTGGTTCTTCCCTTGGTTTTGTTATGTTACATAAGGATTGGATGTCAGTATTACGATATGTATATAATTTCCGGTTGGTTTCGTTGCGAAATGACAATTGATGAAGTTTATGAGTTTTACAGTTTCTGTTTACAACTGATGATACAAAAATGTTGTGAAAGGCTTGTCCTGAATTGTGAAACTTTTCATAAATAAACTGATATGATATGTCTGGTGGGAGTGGGTTGCACGTTGCAACAAGGAGTGATAAGGGTGGACAGGTGGGATCGGGTTGCACGCTGCAACAGGAGAAATAAGGGTAATATATATATATATATAGGGAGGAGCAATAAGGGTGGACAGGTGGGAGCGGGTTGCGCACCGCAACAAGGAGAGATAAGGGAGAATATTTATGTTTTACTTATTTTCAAAAATAAGGATTTGGAAAACTTTGGTTTTATTAAAAGGGTTTTCATACTGTGATTTAAATTGAAATTTGGAAATTTTGAGGAGTTGATTATAGTTGATATGTGAAAAGAGTTATCCTAGTTATTTTTATTTACTGTTGCAAGTTACTGGTTATCGAGTTTAGTATTATTATTTATTTCTTTCTTTATTACATATTGTTCACAGGTTATATTGTAAATGCCCCGCCGTAGCCTCGTCACTACTTCGTCGAGGTTAGGCTCAGCACTTACTCAGTACATGGGGTCGGTTGTACTGATACTACACTCTGCACTCTTTTGTGCAGATCCAGGTACCGGCCAGAGTTAGGAGATTTTAGTAGCTGCACATTTTCGTTCGGAGACACGAGATAGATCTGCTGGCGTCCGCAGATTCCTGGAGTCTTCTCTTTAGTTTATAGACGTTGTTTTATTTGCTTCAGAACAGAGATATATTCTTTCAGACCATTATTTGTAGTATTTTTAGTACTTCGTGAATTGTTACACCAGACCCTAGGTAGGCTTATGGTTATATATATTTAATTCGAGGTTCGGCTTATTTATTCGGTTATTATTATTATTCATGGAGTCATTTGTTGGAAATTATTAGATTTAGTTTATTTGAAATTGTCTGATTGTCTTTAGGTAAATATTCAAAGGAAAATGGTTAATTAAATTTCTAACATTGGCTTACCTAGCAAGTATTGTGTTAGGCGCCATCATGATCCAGTGGGTTCGGAATTTGGGTCGTGACAAGTTGGTATCAGAGCACTAGATTGCGTCGGTCTCACAATTCACGAACAAGCTTGATAGAGTATGAGGGGTCGGTACAGAGACGTCTATTTGTATCTCTCAGAGGTTATGAAGTTAGGAACAAACTCAGTTTTTATTTCTACTCTGTCATGCGATTCTGGGTATCTCAAATACTTATTGAACTCTTCTACTCTCTCGCAGATGGCGAGAACACGTGCTTCTTCTTCCGTTGACCACTAACAATCCGGTCTTCCAGCAGCAGCAGCTCCCATTAGGGGCAGAGGCCGAGGACACGTAAGAGGCCGAGGCAGGGGCAGGACTCAGCCCGTTGCTCATACTACAGCCCCAGCTGCGGAACCCCATATTGAGATTGATGGGGAGCTCCAGCTCAGACTATTCCAACTGGACCAGCTCAGGTCCCAGAGGGGTTTATTTCTACCCGGGTACTTGAGGATACTTTGGTCCGATTAGTGGGCCTTATGGAGAGTGTAGCCCAGACTGGCGCACTCCCTGTTGTTGATACCCAATTTTCCCTCAAAATATTTTTTTTAATTTGCATATATACCGGCAAAATCACTTTTTATAATAACTGGCATTTTTTCCATAATCTTCCATATTTTTATTAATTTCTTTTCCAAATTATTCAGTATTTTACACTCTATAATTATGCATTAATTGTATTATAAATAATTTTCAAAATATTTCCCAACTCAATATACTATTTTTATCCTACTAGGATTTAATTATTTCATAAATTAGCCAATTTGGCATTATTTAGCTATCAGCAATTTTACAATTGTAGCCTAATTATACGTTTTATACCATTTAAATCAATAATTAGTCATTTTATGTTTTTAATATTAGTTAATTACCTTAATTTTAGTTATTTAGTATTAATTTTATTTTTATTAATTACTAGCTATTTTTATTAATTATTTAGCTATTTTAATGGGTATTTAACTAATGGCCATATCTAATTTTCAATCATAGCCCAAGTTAAACCCAAACCCCACCCGATTAAATCCGGACCCCTACACATTTAATTAGCGCAAATACCAGGCCCAAACCTTAAAGCCACCCGACCCAATCCCCCTTTTAATCTGGATTGTTGATCACTTTTGATCAATGGACCAGATTAATTCTTACCATAATTAGACCTAAGAC
>ML338731.1:100669-123488 GCA_005239505.1 Nicotiana paniculata
CCCCCCCCTGTCTCTCATTTTCACTCAGACGCTCATCTCTCTACTCTCTCTCTCTCTCTCTAGCCCCCTCTAGAGACTTCCAGTCTTTCCACCTCCGATGAGGTCCGTTCATCTTCTCTGGCCGCCTCTTCGCCGGAGGCCATGGAGTCCTCACCATCCTCAGGCCTCCTATGGCTCCTTTACGCCGGTGTTGCCGTCTCTAAGGTCTTCAAGAGACCAGGGTTCACTCTCTCACACCTTTGGCCTTCATGGCTCGATCTCCAGTAAGATTTCCCTACTTTCCGGCTAGATCCGGTGGTTTATATACCGACTCTCTCTCTCCGAGTCTAAACTTCCGAGTCTTTTAGATCTGTAACAGATCTATATGTATTATGAGGTTTTCTTGTGTTTTCTTTAAAGATTCTCCTATTTCTCGAACAATTCTTCATTTTTTCAAAACTAGGGTTTTAAAATTCTTTTCAAAAACAGTTTCCTTCGGGTCTATTAGTATTATTTCATGATTCTATTGTGTTTAGTCATTATTTGAGCCGCTCCTTCTTGTTTAATTCATTTTGATAAAAAGCCCCAAATTTCTTGGGTACAATCTGTGAGTCCAAGCTTTGTTTACAATAATGTTTTACCTGTTCTATTGCGACTGCTTTACTCTCGTGAAACACTATTTGATTTTTGCTCTATACTTGCAGTTAGGGTTTCTGATTCTTTGTCGCTTCTGGCTAAGCCATAATTGTCTACTGATTCCTTTAATTATTTGATATGTTCTTATGCGAATCCCTAATTTTATGATTACGGTTCCTAATTTTTGCTTAACATGTGTTATTCCGTTCAATCAATACTGTTTTATCAGTTTGAATCTTTGAATAAGTGTGATTAGAGCTTTTTTTATTTTTACACCATATCCTTTACTGATTTTGAGCATCTCCTTAAATATGTGATATTTTCCTTTGAGTAATACTGGTTTCCTGTAATTTGAGGGTTTCCTGACTGGTTTTTTAGGATTTGAATCATCTCTTTCCTTATTTCCGTGAATAAACATGTTGTCAAATTGACTTTCCTTAATTAGGATATTTTGAATCTAGCTCTAATCACATGGTCTATACTTTTACTACTACTTATATGTTAAAGTCAGCTTTTCAATGATTTCTTTTCCTTATTTTTGTTACTGTTTATTACCGTTTGGACATTGACTCCTTAATTGAAGGGAGTACTTGCCTTGATTATATGTTGATTGATTCTGAGTCCCCATAATTACTGCTGAAATGTTAGTTTACCTTATTTGACTACCTGTTTTCAAACTATAAATACTTTGGTCTTTCATTAGCATAACAGACGAACTGACTAGTTCAATAACTCTCTCTCACAACTAAAACTTTCTGCTCTCGTCTCTGTGCTACTTGTCACTGTTCTAGTTTAGCCGGCTGCAAGCCAAGGCTAACTATTATGCTCCTATCCTACTTTGAGTTTACTGTCTTCTTCACTTCACTGGTATGTTCTGATTTTAATCCCAGTTCCCAAACCAACATGTTTATTTTGCTGCTTCAATTCATTATGTTTCTTATATGCTTCTATATACTGTTTTGTTGTTGGACATGTAATTAAAATCNCTATTTACTGAATAAAAATCCTTTTGCAAAACACCTGTTTTTTAAAACTTGTCTTTCTTGTGTAAATTATTTACTCAAAGCTTTTCAAAACTATGTCAAGCACTCTCACTCTACTCCTAGACCTTTAAGTTCTTCCCCCTCAGTGTGAGCACTGCTTTGGGACCCTCGAGCTCCCTCTGAACTCTGACACACTGAGGCTGGCACTTCCACACTGCACCTGTTCAATTCTTGGTTACTAAGTCTAGGTGTAAGCACTGCCCGGGATCCTTGAGATCCTTAGGGAACTTTGATGCACCTAGACTCTGCTTTGTCTATAGAACTGAGGCATATGAGCCATTGGAGGCTTTTTGGGAAATCTGGGCCTAACTGAAGGCTCCCTATAGAGTAGCTTCTTGATTTTCTATTTCTATAATTCATTCATTGGCCTGTAATAATTTGTAAACAACTCTTGGGGAATGGATAGTAAAAAGGGAAGGGGTAACTATGCATGTTATAGATCTAAAAGGGTAGAAATCGTGCTCTTAGGTTTACATTTCCTATGTGCGCAATAGAAAAAATCATGTTTCGGGTTAACATGTGTAAAGCATATCATGCATTAGAAATCATGCTCTTTAGGATTTTTATAAACATTGTTTCAGCACTTTACTGCAATACTGTTATATCACTTAGGAAAATCCTGTTCAGTAATAACAATGGACAAACTGCTATCGTGCGATTCTATCTATGCATTCTGGAAACGTAATCTGAATCTTTCCTTAAAACAAGAGTGTTAACAAAAATGTGCCAGCATGCTTACCATTTTACACATAGAAATCATGTTCTAGGTAAACAATTAATAAACCTGTCACTTTTGCATATCCGAAAGCATGTCAAAATACTGCAATATTCTTTTGCATTTATAGACCTTGTTTAGGCTTTTGATTTTGCACCATTCTGCATCTTCGTGCATTAGATATCATTTCCTTAGGATTGAATCTCATTAGTTTAGGCACACCTAGCCTAATTACTGATAAAAATAACTGCATTCAATTCTCGTAATCAACTGATAACAAGTCTTTATTCTGAACACGTAGGACATCATGTTCTAGGTAATACAATGTTGAACAGCTCTCCTCTAAGTAATGCTGGTAATTGGTACATACTATCTCACACTTAGACAAGCCTTAGGTGATCAATTTGTTTAAGAATAAGAATCTGCCTTCCTGTATATGTTGTTCAATGCTTAAAAGGATTCAAATCAGTAGGTAAATTGATTAGGATCCCTTTCTGAGTAATAAAATTGGCCTGCATATCTGTCTATATTATGAACTCACTTGGTACCATGTCTTAGGATTCTGAATTTAAAAACTACCCTTAACTGCGTTTGAGTCGTGATGTCTAATTGTATTACTTGTGGAGGTAAACTTGAGCCTTTACTTGATTTTCCTTTGTTCCCATCAAACTGCAGTCCTATATGCTTTTGTATGTCGCCCTAGAACTTTACCTTTTAAACCTAAGGGTCTGCTTAGTACCTCCCTCTTAGGATAGTAGTCCTAACCTCCTCCGAGACTGATAGGAAGGGGCGGGTAACAGCACGCAATAGAGTTCGTGACCAACACGCGCTTTAATTACCTTCACAGGGGTGGGAAAGGGTAGAATATGGATATGATGACCGGTGTGCTAATACTACGTGTAGCCCCTCTTTGAGGAGTGATTACCAGGTATTGTACTGATGTGATCCATATTATTATAAACCTAGGATACCCTTTATATGCTTAGATTGTAATCTTTTCAAAATTTAACCTTTTTTACTATTTTTTTCAAACATCTGCATGCTTAAGACTTAAATCCCCTCTTATTTAAGCCTTATTCGTTTGTTTGCTAAGTTGTACAAATTCACAAAAAAGTTGTTTGGTCGGGAACCACACTTGTGGATCCTGAGGTGTGCCTAACACCTTCCCCTTAGAATAATTTCAAGTCCTTACCCTATCTCTGGTTAGCAACGTAGTTGTAAATGAACCTCATTTGGTGTCCTAACGCACCTTTAAAAATCGTTAGGTTGCGACTCTCAAAAACACAAACCCCTTTTTCCAAAAGGCAAGAGTTGTCCCAACCGAATGTCATAATCTCGATCTCCACGAGGAAAGAAGGGGGCACGACACCTGTTGCAGCAGCCGCATCTCAGACTGGAGGAGGGGTCCAGACTCCTGTTACCCACACTCCTGATCAGACTACTCCTCAGATTCAGACCCCAGCAGCCAACCCGGTTGGGGTAGTTCAGACAGTTGCTGCAGCCCCCGATTGCTGAGGGGGCAGCTATGACTTCCGATGCTTTGTGGAGAGTGGACGGGTTCATCAAGATTTTCCCTGTTCACTTCAGTGGTGCTACTTCAGAGGATCCTCAAGAATATCTGGACACCTGTCATGAGTTTCTTCGTAATATGGGTATTTTGGAGACCAATGGGGTCGACTTCGCCGCATTTCAAATGACGGGTTCCGCCAAGAAATGGTGGAGGGATTATTTGTTGACTAGACCAGCTGGGTCACCTGCTCTGATTTGGGTCATCACAAAAAGATAATTAAACTCATATTATAAAATCAAAATGATAAAATCTATGTTAAAATATCCCAAAATATGAAAACTACTAAAAGAATCAAAGAGAAACGTCTATTGTAGTTGTTGATGTCAAAAGTTGGCCTAATTTTGTGAAACTCGTCTATTTATACAGGGCTGGAAATTTCAAACAATAATGCCCTTTGGGAGGTTCTGCGGCCGCACAATTCCATATGCGGTCCGCAGAAGTCTTCATCTTGCAGGAGCTGAGATTTTGCGGCCGCACAATTCTCCATTACGGTCGCAAGGCATTGTTTCTGTGATCCATAGATTTATATTGCGGCCGCAACTTGGTCTTCTGTGGTCCGCAACTTTACTTCTGCGGCCGCAGGGCAATTCTTTTGCGGCCGCACAATTTTTGTGTGGTCCGCAATCTTGAGGGATTCTTAACTTGGAAATTTTTCCCATCCTCTGAAGTTGATCTCCAATTCGTCAATCGCGGCCGCACAATTCCTTTGCGGACCGCAGTTTGCTAGGAAGCATGTTGGGTTTTTCTTCATTGTTTGCGGCCGCAGATGGAAATTTGCGGTCCGCACTTTGCAAGTTTTTGTTCCTTTTGTTTCCTTGTGTTTTGATTAATTCTTTTTGAGTCGAATTTCATCTCGAAAGTCCAACTTCCAACATGTCTACAACTTTGCACATTTCATCAGTTTTGGGAACACAATTAAACGCTTTTAGACTAAAATAAAAGCTAAAATGTACTAATAAGTAGTCAAAATTCCCACTTATCAACAACGAGTAAGTGAAGCTTGTTTCAATCCATATAAAGCTTTGTTCAACGTCAGCACTTTATCTTCATGGTTTTTTACCATGAAACCTAATGGTTTTTCAATATAGACTTCTTTTTCAAGATATCCATTCAAAAAGGCTGACTTGACATTTAGTTGATGGATCTTCCACTTCATTTGTGTTGCCAAAGATATGAGCAAACAAATCATTTCCATGCGTCCAACAGGTGCATAGACTTCTTCATAGTCAGTGCCTTGCCTTTTGCTTGTAGCCTTTAGCCACAAGGTGTGTCATGTATCTCTCTATATCTCCATCAACATTCTTCTTTGTCTTGTATACCCATTTTACTCTAATTGATCGATGACCCTTGGGAAGAGTTGTTAACTCCCAAGTGTTGTTCTTCTCTATAGACTCGATCTCCTCCTCCATGGCTTGTCTCCACCTTTTGTCTGTAACAGTTACATCAAAGTTCATTGGTTCACTGTCAGCAAAGAGACAATATAAAAAATCAAAATTAGTAACTTCTTCTGTTTCCTCATAGAGCTCTTGAATACTCCTTGTCCTTTGCGGTTGTTCATTTGAACTTTCTTGAGAAGAGGGAGATGCAGCATTGGTTGGAGAAGGAGGTTGAGTTGTATCCTACACAGGTTCCATGGTCTCTGGTTCTTCTTCATCACCAAATTATGGAAGAAAATCATATGAAGTTTCTTCCTGAGCTTCCCAATTCCATGCCAATTCTTCACCAAATTCAACATCGCGACTTACCATCACCTTGCCGCTACTTGGGTTGTATAAATTGTAGCCTTTTGAACTCGTATCATATCCAACAAACACATGTTTGACACTTCGATCGTCAAACTTTGATCTCCCTTTTTGTTGCACATGAGCATAGGCTATGCTCCCAAAGATTCTCAAGTGCTTGACACTTAGATTTCTTCCACTCCATGCTTCTTGAGGGGTTAGATCTCTAACACTTCTTTGTTGGAGACCTGTTGTTCAAATAAACTGCACAAGAAATAGCTTCAGCCCAAAATTCCTTGGGCATACTTTTAGCTTTCAACATACATCTAGTCATATTAAGAATCGTTCGATTCTTTCTCACTACAACTCTATTTTGTTGGGGTGAATAAGGTACCGTTAGAGAGCAACGAATTCCATGAGACTGACAAAAGTCATGAAATTCTTTTGAAGTGACTTCGCCTTCTCTATCGGACCTTAAAGCTTTTATTTCATAGAACTTTCTTTTTCCACAAGTTCTTCGAAATTTTTAAACGCAGCAAAAGCTTCAAATTTTTGGTTTAAGAAATAAACCCAGGTTTTTCTACTAAAGCGATCAATGAAAAGCAGAAAGTATTTACTTTTACTAAAGGAATGTGGATTGATTCGTCCCCACACATCAGTGTGAACAAACTGGAGTCGCTTGTTTGATATTGACATGGCCTCCTTTGGAAAACTCCTCCTTGCATGTTTTCCAAGAAGATAAACTTTACACAATTGATTGGGATGGTTGATTGATGTCATCGCATGCACCATGTTCTTTCTCCTACTGTTTTGAGCGCTTCAAAATTCAAGTGCCCAAATTTCATGTGCCAACACCATGATTCATCTTGGACATTAGCCTTCAAACACTTTGCATCAATTGTCTTAAGATTCGGAGAAAATAATCTATTCTTTGTCATATACACTTTAGCAATTAGAATTCCACTTGAATCTCTAAACCAAATATGTATATTTTTCATATGGATGTCATATTCCTTTTTAAGAAATTGGCCCAAACTCAAAATATTATTTTCTAATTTTGGCACATAATAAATATCTTGAATTAACTTGTGGCCGCCATTTTTATAGGAGATCATAATCGTACATATCTCTTCGATTTGAATCTTTGAGATATCTCCAAAGAACACATTACCTCTCACCATTTTATTGGTCTCCACAAACTTCTCTTTGCATCCACACATATGATTGCTTGCTCCATTTTTCAAATACCACGAGCTACAATCATCCATGTCTTCTCCTTGAGTGGCAGCAATAACGTTGACTCATCTTCTTTTTTCTTGTCGTCAACAAGGTTAGCTTTTTCTTCAACATTGCTACGACACCCCAAGATTAATGGCTAAATTTATGACAATTATAACACTCAATTTTTGATTTGTCATACCTTTGGCTATTATTTTCTTGGTAGTAGCCACTTCCTCTTCCTCCTCTTTGTCCACGACCACGACCTCTGAATGTTTGGTGGATTTTAACTTCATTATTGAAGTTGTTACAGTTACTTCTTCATCTTCTATGACCACCACGGCCTCGGCCTCGTCTGTTTCCTCGATAACATTTTCCACCTCCATGGTCCTTAAAGGATGCCTGAGTTTTAAGAAGTTGCTCCAGTGGCACTTCTTGTCTCTTTTAAGTGTTAAAGTGCGAAAGATCTTCTACCGCACAGACATCTTTTTTGTCCTCCCCGTATCTTCTTAATTGATTTATAATACCCTTCACTTTTGAAAAATAATCTGAAATGCATTCAGCTTCTTTCATTTTTAAAACTTGAAAGTCAGCCCTTAAAGTTTGAAGTCTTACCTTCCTCACCTTGTCAACTCCTTGAAGAATATTTTGTAAAATCTCTCAAGCTTTCTTTGAGGTGGTAGTATCTGACACCTTCTCAAATATGGCATCATCCAAACATTGGTGGATGAGCGTGAGGGCTTGTTGATCATTCTTCCTTATTTTTGCCAAGATATTTTTTTTTATTTTGAGGCAGAGCTTCCTTATTATCGGGTTTTGCATATCCTCTATCTACGATTTTCCACACATATCCTCTATCTACGATTTTTACACATCTTGGGAACCAAGAATGGCTTTCATACGTAGACATCATTTCTCATAAGTATCTTTTGTGAAACGGGAGTACTGAAAAGATAGCATAGCATTATTTGTCATGGCTCTCTGATACCACGTTGTTGGGAAAAATAATATCCCCCCCTCCAGGAATAGTATCCACGATAAATAATAATAACACAAGAGAGTAACAATGACACCAAATCTTTTAACGGGGTGAAATACAATACTCGAGCGGAGTAATATTACTACTATAATATTATAATTTTTAAAAAAATAATAATCTTTATTTAAAATACATCACTATAATATTATTCACACTAATTATTTATCTTATAGACTATAATATGTAGATTACTCTCTCTAACTTCTAGTGCTTCTTTATTTTTGGTGTGTTTGAAAATGAGGAACGAAGCCTGCTATTTATAGCAAAACTTGCCAAACTTTCAACCATTCAAAATGCTTGCATATGCAATTTGCTTTGCAAGATGTCAAACTTCTTTTTGGTTTCAGTCGCCCACTTCATTTGCAACTTTTTGTCATCATTTTCTTTCTTTTTTTTTTATTTCTTTTTATTAGATGGATCCCACAAAGAAAAGCTGCTAGACATAACTAATCATAGGATAAATTGGGATTAAAGTTATCTCTTGTGTGGCGGTAGAAATTAATTAGCTATTTATAGGATAAATATTACATTAAAACTGTAGGTTAATTATCCCGATAGAAAGTAGGATTGTTAATCTCATAGGGTATCCCATCATTGTACCAAAAGACTCTTCAATATTTTTGAATTAAATATGAATCTTATATATGGGATCGTTTGATATACGGGATAAGGTAGGATAAGGTATAGGATTAAATTTATACTGCATTTGATTGATGGTATAAGTTTATTCCAAAATTTAATCCTGACACCTTATCCCATTAAACTTGAAATTATTTTTTCTCATCTCTAGATAGGATAAATTAATCCAAAATCTATAATCTCAAGACTGTAATACCGGAATAATTTAGTCCACACAGAGGAAGAGCAAATTATAATCCTTTCTATTCAAAACAATTAATTAAGTGCCGACACGTTTTCCGTACTGCATTAATCTCTCTGTATTTTGGGCATTCATAATTCCTGTGAGACAGATGTTCGTATCATGTGTTTGCGCAGGTGGCCTGTCCCCTTATTTGCTCGAAATGTTTGTCCAATTGATACTAGTTGGTGGGGCCTTCTAACAATGATGAAGCATGGGCCACGTTGTTCATCGTTTACATTAGGATCAACTCCTCATAGTTGGATTAATGGTTTATTAACTATTTTACTTTCATCAGTTTTAGTTTATATGGTACTTTGTTCATTTTAATACGTCCAAAAATATTTGACTTTAGATCATATTTTCAATTTGGTATTCAGTCAACTGTCGTAAGTAACATGAATCACAGAGAGTATCATATCGGGCAAATACAAGACTTGACAGGTCTATCCAAACTAATTTTATTCGCTAGTCAAATAATATATTAAATATATATATATAATACACATATATACAAAAATATATATATTTTATTAGCTATTATTATTTTTAGGAGCAGTTAAAAAAAGGCAAGTGCATGAATAACTCTTGGGTATGCTATTTAGATATTAACCAGTACTTATTTTGTCCTGTAATTTTAGACTAAAAATCATAATTTCAAGATAATTTAGGACATTTTTATCCTGAAAATTTGAACTTAAAAACTAAAATTCAGGACGCACTAACTAATTTTAAAATACCAGTCCTATAAAGTGGCTACCAGTGTCATTTCTACTTAAGATATATAATTCTCTATTCATTCTTACTCTCTCTCTCTCGTAAAAATTGCATGGGCACCCTGTTTGGTCGACCCCATTTAATTTGTACCCACTTTTTAAAAAAATTTAACTTGTACACACTTTTTAAACAACTTCAGGCATTTTCTCCTCTTTCTTCTTCTTCTTCTTCTTCTCATTCTTCTTCAGTGATTTTATGTGGTGTTTGTGAAAATATTTTAAGGTAGTTTATAATGTTTTATAGTGGTGAGTTATTATGGCGCTTTATCTTTTACTATTGCTTAGAGTTTCTTCTTCTTCTTTTTCTTAATTGCAAAATGGGTTCGTTAGATTTGTTGGTGTTTTGACAAATTGATGGTTGGGGTTCGTTCTTGATGATTTTTGGAGGTTATGTATCAAATTTGAGCTCATTTGGAGTAGATTTAGGTATTAAATCATATATTGAATTTTTATAATTCGAAGAACAAATTTCTGTTTCTGGGCAATTTGCACTTCAGGCCTATTTGGCCTTAAGCGCATGAAAAAGTTGGTTGCACTTCAGACTTTTTGGCATTAAGTGCATCTGAAGTGTAATATTTCACTTTAGAATTATTGGAGTGTAGGGAAATGTTTGTTGCATTTCAGATCTTTTGGCCTTAAGTGCATCTGAAATGCAATTTTTCACTTCAGACTTATTGGTCTTAAGTGCATGAAACAATTGGTTATACTTCAGACCTATTTGACCTTAAATACATCTGAAGTACAATTTTATACTTCAGACTTATTGGCCTCAAGTGCATGAAACCATTGGTTATACTTCAGACTTTTTCGCCTTAAGTGCATCTGAAATGCAATTTTTTCACTTCAGACTTATTGGCCTTAAGTGCATGAAACCATTGATGCACTTTAGACTCTTTGGTCTTAAGTGCATATGAGTGTTATTTTTTCACTTCAGACTAACTTTTTTGTTTATCTTTAAACCTGATAAGTCTGAAGTTGATTGTACATTGAGTAGGCTTGTAATATTTTTTATAAAATAAGTATAGGTTCAATTGTGATCCGAAACCAAATATAAATGCAATAAGCTCCCTCTCTCTATCCACTTCAGCAGGGACAAGCCCAATTTTGAAGGCCCGAAATACCAAATTGTTGCACCCTCTCATTGGGCCAAGTGCCAACTGCATTGAAAAATGGGCGAAGGGCAGAAATAATCATTTTTAAGTTTGTTATTTAAAATATATTTACAATTTATAAATATAAAAATTAACCAATTCATTCAAACTTCATGACTAGTATCTTGAATTTGAAAATTCATACTTAGTGTCCTGGATTTCTGAACTGCTAATTTAAAATTCAGGAAATAAGATTCGAGTTTCTATACACAATTTTCGAACTTTTGGACACAATGTCTTAAAGTTTAAACTTTGAGGTTTAAATTCTAGGATGTCGTGTCCTGAAGTTTGAGGAAAATTTATTAATCTTTAAATATACTGTAAACTGTGAATATATTTTAAACATTATGCTTAAAAATGACTACCTGATATCATTTCCACGTGGAAAATATCGCAAGTCAAACTACTAAATTCTTTTAAAATGGAGTATGAATAATCTGAAATGGGTACAATCACCTTTTTAAAAAAGAAAACATAGCGATGATTATAGCACACTTCCAGAGTAGTAGCTTGATGAGGGCCGAGGAATCTGTTTATCCTCACAACTAATATATAGGATGTTCAATCTTTCGAACCTTATATACGATATTAAACAAAGTCAATGGGCATTCACTCCGGCGTCCTGGGCACACATCAAAACTTGCAACGATATCTGATCTAAGCAAACTGCGACAGTGGCATTGAAAAATCAATTCTGAGGTTTTGACATTGGCATTACTAAAACGTTCACTGCCAATGGATAGAATTGGATACTTTTCTATGGAACTTTCCACCAATTTTATGCGCTAAAATCAGTATTTTTTTGGGATGTGTTGGGATATACTATTAACCATGCCGTTTAGACATAGTAGTTTGCTTTATTCTTTATGGAACAATTATTTATTTAATTTATTCAATTCAATAAAGTACTATTTTAAATAGATCATTTGTTACATGTGTGTCCTTTTAGTTATGTAGTAGACAACTTAGTGTATGGAGTCTTATCTCATACACAAAAGATTAAATTGTTGGTTCTCATAATTAATAAACTATGTTCACAATCAAAGATATTGTTGGACAAAATATCTTGATGATTGTAGCACAAGATTATAGTATAATTTGTCTTTATTATGGGAGTGGTTTTAATTTACTCCGACTTCTTGTGCTAGTATACTCGGTGTATATTGAACGGACCAAGTAGAGAAAAGATGTTTTTGTACTGAATATATAAAATATTTTCTCTAACTCATTAAATGAGCTTCTACTCCTAATCTTGATATAATTGTTTTGATCAGTGTAATTTGTTTATTGTCCACTAATTTTTAGTGGACAATAATGAATAACATTTGTGAATAATAATTAGTTGATAAAATCCATAACTCAGTTTTGAGTTTGATGATACCCCTTTATGTAAGCTTATAAGTTCTCATGTGAAATTTCGGCCGGTGGATTTTGTATCCGTCACATGAAATAGTTTAAGCGGTTTGTAAAGGATTTAATTAGTTGATTAAATTAAATTTTTAGTGATTTTATTTAATTAACTGGTATTTGAGATATTAACAAGGGGAGTTAAAATAAGTCTTATTGAATTTTCGAAATTCATATTGAGGAGTTCAATTGCAGTTTTTTAGTGGAATAAATTACAATTAATTATAGTAAGAATTAATTCATGCTAATTTCGAATTAATGTTATAATTGGTAGCCTCTTATTATTTCTGTGGTCCTTGCTATACCTAGTAAAAACCTGAACAAGACTTGGTAAAAAGAGACTTGGGAGAAAAGTCATCTAGTAGAGCTGGAGTAGGATTCTACTTGTAAAAGCAGAATCCTACACGTTTTTGGTAGCATAATTTCGGCCAAAAATAATTCTACTTAAGGAAGACTAATTTCACCTAATTACTTACTTTTAGAGTTGTATTATTTTTGCCCACCCAAAAGCAAAATCGTTCAAGGTTTTACTAGGCATATAGCAGAAGACTGCAGCCCTGGATTCTTACTATTTGGAAGATTTGTGCAACGATTTCAAGAGGTTAGTGCTTCTAATCTTGTGATTATAGCATTGTCTAGTTTACATGTATTTGATGCCTGGATTGTATGCTTGCTTCCGCTACGCATGTTCTAACAATTGGTATCAGACGAGTTGCATTTAACTAGATACTGTAATACAACATGAATAGAGTAATATTAAAACGTGTGTTTTAATGATACATGTTTGGTATGATTTTTCTATGTCAAAATTGTGATTGTTTTTATTAGTATCTTAATTATGAACAGTGGTGCTATATTTAATGACAGTCTGTTTAATTACGTTTTTTATGAATAGAAATTTGTTTTTTAATAAAAACATGATTGTTTTTTGAATGGTATTAATTCTGTAATTATGGATTAATATACATATGCATAAACAGTGAATTAATACTATTAATCTGTTCTAGTTGCGGCTTGTCTATAATCAGAGAGAGTGTTATATTAATAAAAACTTAACTGCTTTGTATGATATTAGTTCTGTAATTCTGGATTAATATACAGAATTATGAACAGTGGCGTTTTTTGAACAATGAAAAACATACTGTTTTTTTTTACAATTCTGTCTGAACACGTTTTTATTAAATAATAATAAAAATATTATTTTGAGTTCTGAAATCATATTTTAACATACATCTATATGTTATGTGATTTGAACCATTCAAAATAATTAAAACCCTTAAAAACGCCAAAAACAGAATTCTAGTAATAGGTGATGAATCCTGCCACATAAAAGAAAACGTATTTCTGAATTGAGTCAAACTTATTTGTGGCACTTACGTCTCTGTCATATAAATCTAAATAGGATTTCGAGATTGGTCTCTGATGGACCTTTGAGTTCATTGAAAGTGGAGTCACTACCAACATGTGAATCATGTTTAGAAGATAAATTGACCAAGAGACATTTTCCCTCAAAAGGAAATAGAGCCAGCGATAAGCTTGAATAATTCACTCTGATTTGTGTGGCCCTATGAATATACAAGCAAGAGGTGGTTTTGAGTATTTTGTGACTTTAACAGATGATTACTCAAAATATGGATACATTTATCTGTTGCGACGTAAGTTCGAATGCTTTGAGAAATTCAAAGAATTTAAGACAGAAACGGAGAAACGACATGATAAATATATCAAAATATTGCGATCTGATCGTGGTAGTGAATACATTCCTGCGAAATTCATAAAATACTTATCAGATAGTGGAATTACATCTCAATTATCTGCCCCAGGAACACCACAACAAAATGGTGAGGCAGAAAGAAGAAATAGGGCCCTTATGAAAATGGTTAGATTAATGTTAAGTTATTCCGATTTGCCTCCTTCTTTTTGGGGATATGCTTTAGAAACAACAAATTACATTCTAAATTTGGCTCCTTCAAAGTCAGTACCTTCAACTCCAATTGAATTGTGGACTAGGCGCAAGCCAAGTGTACGACACATTCGGGTTTGGGGTTGTCCAACTCATGTGCTGAAAGGGAAAGGATAAATTGGAATCAAGAACAGAAGTATGCATTTTTATTGGATATCCAAAAGGAACTAAAGGCGGTTTGTTTTATTGTCCCAAAGAAAAGAAGGTAATTGTTACGACAAATGCCAGACTTTTAGAAGATGACTATTTAACTAACCATATTCCTAGAAGTAAACTAGTTTTACAGGAATTAAATAATGGAGTAACTAAAAGCTCATCTCTAGAACGTATCCCGGAAGCCAGTATTGACATACCACTGCATTATCACAGTGAAAGAAATATCAATAAGCAGCAGATTGCACAAGAGCAATTGCCTGACATCTCACTACCCCAAAGTAGTGGGAGTAATGTTGAGCAACCTCAGATTGTTGAACAACCTGAAATTGTTCTGCAATATACTCTCCAGGAAGAAGTTAATGATATCCCGCACCGCAAGGTGTGGAGGACAACATTGAGGCTTCAGTTCCAGAAAATGATGATGTGATTCAATAACAAAATCAGCCTCCACATGTAGTGACTAGTCATAGTGGGAGAATTATTAGAAAACCTCTTTGGTTTGCGCTCTTGGGAGAATCTTATGATAGAATTCCTGAAGAGCCTAATACATAACCTATTTACGACGAAGTACTACAGGATACAGATGTTGATAAATGGATTGATGCTATGAAATCTGAAATGGATTCCATGTACTCCAATCAAGTCTGGGATCTTGTAGAACCACCTACTAGAGTCAAACACATTGGTTGTAGATGGATCTATAAGAAAAAGAAAGGAGTGGATAGAAAAGTGCAAACTTTTAAAGCTAGGCTTGTCGCAAAAGGGTTTACTCAAAAAGAAATGATCGATTATGAGGAAACTTTTTCGTCAGTAGCCATGCTTAAATCCATTAGGATTCTCTTATCCATTGCTTCTCATTACGATTATGAGATCTGGCAAATGGATGTCAAGACGGATTATTTAAATGGAAGTCTTGATGAGTATATCTATATGGCACAACCAGTTAGTTTCATTAAAAGTGGCAATGAGCACATGTTGTGTAAATTAAAGAAATTCATTTATGGGTTGAAACAAGCTTCTAGAGCATGGAACACTTGTTTTGACGCATCGATTAAGACCTTCGGTTTTAATCAATGTGAAAATGAGTCTTGTGTCTATAAGAAGTGAAATGGAGATAAAGTTACATTTTTAGTTGTACGTAGATGATATTTTGCTCATAGGAAATAATGTGAGCATGTTGAATTCAGTAAAGGAATAGTTGTCCTCACGTTTCGATATAAAAGACTTGGGACATGCAGCACATATCCTTGGGATCAAGCTTATGCGAGATCGCAAGCAAAGGATATTAGGCTTGTCCCAAGCACTTTATATTGATATTATTCTCACCAGGTTTAGCATGCAAGATTCCAAGAAAGGATTTCTCCCTTTTAGACATGAGATCTCTCTATCGAAGGATCAGTCCCCAAAAACAACTGATGCGATAGAAAAGATGAAGGCGGTCCCTTATGCTTCTGTTGTAGGGAGTTTCATGTATGCTATGCTATGTACTAGACCTGATATCTGCTTTGTTGTTGGCATGGTTAGTAGATTTCAGTCTAACCCTGGACGAGAACAATGGACTGTTGTTAAGCATATAATCAAGTACTTGAAAAGGACTAGGGATTATATGTTGGTGTATCACTCAGGTGATCTTGCACCCATTTGCTATACTGATTCAGATTTCCAGTCAGATAGAGACTCTAGAAAATCTACCTCAGGATATGTTTTTACCTTAGGAGGTGGGGCCGTAAGTTGGAGGAGCATCAAGCAATCATGTGATGCTGATTCCACCATGGAAGCCGAATATGTGGTTGCATCTGAGGCAGCTAAAGAGGCTGTTTGGCTCAGGAAATTTCTGAAAGAGCTTAATGTAGTTCCTTCGGTTCAAGCACCAATTGTACTTTATTGTGACAATAGTGGTGCAGTTGCAAACTCGAAGGAACCAAGAAGCCATAAAAGGAGTAAACATATTGAACGTAAATATCACTTAATTCGGGAAACTCAGAGAGGTGATGCAAGAGTGTTGAAGATTGCGTCAGAGGACAATTTGGTTGACCCGTTTACAAAGAGCTTGACACAGAAAAATTTTGACAAGCATGTAGAAGGAATGGGTGTTAGAGTAAGAGATGCATGGTTATGAGTCTAAGTGAGAGTTGTTGGGATATACTATTAACCATGCGGTTTAGACATAGTAGTTTGCTTTATTCTTTATAGAATAATTATTTATTTAATTTATTCAATTTAATAAATTACTATTTTAAATAGATCATTTGTTACATGTGTGTCCTTTTAGTTATGTAGTAGACAACTTAGTGTATGGAGTCTTAGCTTATGCACAAAAGATTAAATTGTTGGTTCTCATAATTAATAAACTATGTTCACAATCAAAGATATTGTTGGACAAAATATCTTGATGACTGTAGCACAAGATTATAGTATAATTTGTCTTGATTATGGGAGTGATTTTACTCCGACTTCTTGTGCTAGTATACTCAGTGTATATTGAACGGACCAAGTAGAGAAAAGATATTTTTGTACTGAATATATAAAATATTTTCTCTAATTCATTAAATGAGCTTATACTCCTAATCTTGATATAATTATTATGATCAATGTAATTTGTTTATTGTTTTGATTTATCAAAAGTTATGACTCTATTCAGAGTTAGTGTATGCCTAATAGATTGGACAATAAAGAATAATATTTGTGAATAATAATTAGTTGATAGAATCCATGACTCGATTTTGAGTTTGATGATACCCCTTTATGTAAGCTTATAAGTTTTCATGTGAAAACTCGGCCGGTGGATTTTGTATCCGTCACATGAAATAGTTTAAGCGGAATTGTAAAGGATTTAATTAGTTGATTAAATTAAATTTTTAGTGATTTAATTTAATTAACTGATATTTGGGATCTTAACACGGGGAGTTAAAATAAGTGTTATTGAATTTTCGAAATTCATATTGAGGAGTTCAATTGTAGTTTTTTAGTGGAATAAATTACAATTAATTATAGTAAGAATTAATTCATGTTAATTTCGAATTAATGTTATAATTGGTAGCCTATTATTATTTTTGTGGTCCCTGCTATACCTAGTAAAAACCTGAACAAGACTTGGATAAAAAGTGACTCGGAGAAAAGTCATCTAGTAGAGGTGGAGTGGGATTCTACTTATAAAAGGAGAATCCTACACGTTTTTGGTAGCATAATTTCGGCAAAAAATAACTCTACTTAAGGAAGATTAATTTCACCTAATTACTTACTTTTAGAGTTGTATTATTTTTGCTCACCCAAAAGCAAAATCCTCCAAGGTTTTACTAGGCATATAGCGGAAGACTATTCTTGCTATTTGGAAGATTTGTGCAATGATTTCAAGAGGTTAGTGCTTTTAATCATGTGATTATAGCATTATCTAGTTTACATATATTTGATGTCTGGATTGTATGCTTGCTTCCGCTGTGCATGTTCTAACAGGATGATCCTCTAGATATTTTTCCAAATCTAAATTTTTGTCTTGACTATGTGAAGTTTCAGTGACGATATCAACCCCAGAATCATTGTTTCACCAACCCCAGCAGTGCCAGCAATATATCCAGGGCCAACTACATTTTCTATTAGGAAGATCTAGAGCGAGTTCGGCATGAGCAAAACTTTTAAATCATATACACAATTGATCATAATCATTGTGAACCGATGATTCTAAATTTGAGTTTCACCTTACATTTTTTCTGGTACTTATAAAAGCTGGTGCCTAAGATTAGCGTGCGTAGTATATTTCATAAACGGTGTCACAATATAAAGAAATGGACTAATGAACAAATCACTATTATAATAAGCGTGTCATTTTTTATATTTATCCTTAATCTTTTTATTTGTCTTATACTTATGTAGTAAAAAATTTTGACGCAGCCATATTCTGTAACACCGCATGCAACAAGTACATACGCCCCTACCTAGTACCTACGCATTAACAAAATCATCGTCTAAGTTTTGACACCATTCGTCTAACTGCCAATGAATACTACAAATTCTGAGTAAAAATTTGGACAATTCAAGAAAGAGCTTTAGGAAGCAAGTCAGCAGCATATCGCTATGCCCAAATTAGTGTTTCTGGCAGAAGAAAAGCATATCTATAGTTGAAACTGTTGGGATTTTTAAGCATTAATAGTTTAAAATAGGGTGAATGGGAAATGGAGGGAAAAATGAAATATTTGAGTAATATTTGAGGTTCCCTCCTTGATTGTCCCACATGGGAAGAGTAAAAGGTTTTTGATGGGTATATAAGCAATTGCACTTCTTCTAGCTCATAAAGAGTTGAGAAGAAGGCAAGCCTCGCGCCGTCGTCATCGTCGCCGCTCGGCCCGGCCTCGGCCTCGGCCCGGCCTCGGCCTCGGCCTCAGATTCAGTCAAATGATCGATTGATTAATTTTAGGACCAAATTTATTTGTTAATAGTAAATATTAACAGAAATATTATTAAATATTTATTTTAATAACAAAATATTAATATTAAATCCATTTCAGTTATCCAATATTCAGTTTTCTGTTTTTGTAACAGAAAATTAACTACCCTTCGATTTTCCCTCTTTATTGTTGAGTAAATAGTCAATTATGTCATGGCATTTATTCTATGGCCGTTTTGAAAAAACAATCATTCTGAAGAGTTGTACCTCTTCAGATTTCAGCCCAACTTTGGCTATAAATATAAGTTCATTCTCTCAGATTTTACATACTAATTTCTGAGTTCTCCTCATTTCTTCTGCATATTCTTAACTTCAAAGAAAGAAAAGTAAGTGTGATTTGCTACCGAACTTTGTGTTCGTTGAAACACTAGGGTTTGAAGTACCAATACACCAGTGTGTAATTCGTTCTATCCTGGGAGGAAATAATCCATAACCTTGGGTACTAGGAGGGGATTAAATTCCTTAAGGAAACACTGTGAATTCAGTGGGCTCGAATTGGTTTTTTTATTTCATTTTCATTTCTGTTTATGTTATTTTATTTTCTCCAAAATTATTTTACAAATACAGATTACTAACAAGCTTAAGGAATTTAAATTTTTTTCTGTATTTGTGTTATATTCACTGTTTCTGGAGAGTAAAATCTTTGTGGTTTTGTACTCTATTGGAGATTAAAATCTACGTGATTTTAACGTTTGTGTCATTCTTTTACAGAAAATGACGAATGAAAACGGAAACCAATCTGTTCTGATGGTCACTGTCAATGCCTCAACGAGCCGAACAACACCGGCAGCATTGGCACCGGCTGAGAAACCCAAAAAATTCTTCAGGATTTATTTCAAGCGCTAGCAGCAAAAGATGTTCTTCTACTTGACTACTCTAAGTCTCCAGAAGTTCATCAAGGAAGATGTTCATGTGCTGTGATATGAAACTCTAGAGACTGAACGCTTTCTCGTGATAGAGGCGTGGAAGCATTCCAATTTTTTGTGCAAGAATTATATTCTAAGCAGGCTGAGGATGATTTGTATAATGTCTACAGTGGCGTGGAAACGTCAAAAGAATTGTGGATAGCGCTTGAAAAGAAATACAAAACTGAAGATGCCGGGTTGAAGAAGTTCGTTGCTGCAAAGTTTTTGGACTACAAGATGGTAGATAGCAAGTCTGTTATTACCCAAGTCCAGGAATTGCAAGTATTTTCTAATAGAATTTCCATTGAAGGTCTTGTCATCAATGAAGCATTCCAAGTAGCAGCAATGATTGAGAAGTTGCCTCTGTTGTGGAAGGACTTCAAAAATTATTTGAAGCACAAATGCAAGGAGATGTCCCTTGAAGATCTCATTGTTCGGTTGAGAATCGAAGAGGACAATAAATCTGCTAACAAGAAAGCCGTGGAAATTCAATAATAATGGGAGCAAATATTGTTGAAGATAACAAAAAGAGGAAGAAGGCTTCTGGTCCAAAATACAACCCACGCAAGAAGTGGTTCAGTGGAAACTGCTACAACTGTGGGAAAGCCGGACACAAATCTACGGAGTGTCGTGCTCCGAAGAAAGACAAGAAGAGGGGTCAAGCAAACATGGTTGAAAAGCATGATGATGTTGATGATTTGTGTGCCATGCTTACTGAATGCAACCTGGTGGGAAATCCTAGAGAGTGGTGGTTTGATTCTGGAGCCACTCGCCATGTTTGTGCTGTTAAAGAAGCCTTTGCTACTTATGCTCCTGTTGGACCCGATGAGACGATTTCTATGGGAAATGCTTCAAAGGCGAAGATTGNTAATGCAACTTGGTGGGCAATCCTAAAGAGTGGTGGATTGATTCTGGAGCCACTCGCCATATTTGTGTTGTTAGAGAAGCTTTTGCTACTTATGCTCCTGTTGGACCCGATGAGACGATTTCTATGGGAAATGCTTCAAAGGCGAAGATTGAAGGATGTGGGAAGATATTTCTCAAAATGACTTCCGGCAAAGTGATGACTTTGAACAACGTCCTTCATGTTCCTGAGATNTATGTGGGAAAATATTTCTCAAAATGACTTCCGGCAAAGTGGTGACTTTGAACAACGTCCTTCATGTTCCCGAGATTAGGAAGAATTTAGTTTATGTTGGACTTCTTGTTAAGAATAGCTTTAAATATGTATTTGTATCCGATAAGGTTATAATAAGTAAGAACGAGATGTTTGTAGGAAAAGGTTATCTCACCGAGGGCCTTTTCAAGCTAAATGTAATGGTTTTTTAAAGTAATAATAAAATTTCAGTTTCGTCTTACTTACTTGAGTCAAATGAATTATGGCATGTACGTTTGGGTCATGTCAATTATAAAACCTTGCGGAAAAGGATTAATTTGGAAGTATTGCCTAAGTTTGAATGCAAAAAATCAAAATGTCAAGTATGTGTGGAATCTAAGTATGTTAAACATCCTTATACGTCAGTTGAAAGGAATTCAAATTCTTTAGACTTAATTCATACAGATATTTGTGACATGAGGTCAATACCATCTCGCAGTGGAAAGAAGTATTTCATAACTTTTATTGACGATAGTACTCGATATTTCTATGTTTACTTACTTAATAATAAAGATAAAGCAATAGGCGCATTCAAGCAATACAATGAATTTGAAATGCAACTTAACAAGAAAATCAAAAAATGATAAGAAGTGATAGGGGTGGTGAATATGAATCTCCTTTTGAAGAAATATGTTTAGAATATGGAATTATTCATCAAACAACGGCCCCTTACACGCCCCAATCCAATGGGATTGCGGAAAGAAAGAATCGTACATTAAAGGAGATGATGAATGCATTGTTGATAAGTTTTGTTTGCCACAGAACATATGGGGGGAAGCCATTCTTACGGCTAATCGAATATTAAATCGAGTATCCCATAGTAAAACACAATCCATACGAAAAATAGAAGGAAGGAAGCCCAACTTGAATTATTTTTAAGTGTGTGGGTGTTTGGCAAAAGTGCAAGTTCCTAAACCCAAAAGGGTAAAAATAGGACCGAAAACTGTTGATTGTGTTTTCATAGGATATGTGACTAATAGTAAAGCATATCGATTTCTGGGTCATAAATCAGAAAATCCTGACATTCATAATAATACGGTTATAGAATCAGATAACGCTGAGTTCTTTGAAAATATATCCATATAAAAAGGACTGTGAGTCGATTGGTGAAGGATCTAAACGACCTCGGGAAGAAACAAAAGAAAGTACATTTAATCAGGAGGATCCAAGACGTAGTAAACGTCAAAGAACGTCTATGTCATTTGGACCAGATTTTGTGACTTTCTTATAAGAAAATGAGCCTCAAACATTTAAAGAAGCTATGTCCTCTTCGGAATCATTATTTTGGAAAGAGACAGTCAATAGTGAAATAGAATCCATACTGAACAACCATACATGGGAATTGGTTGATCTTCCTCCTGGAAATAAACCGTTGGGTTCTAAATAGATCTTTAAGAGGAAAACGAAAGATGATAGCACTATTGACAAATTTAAGGCAAGACTTGTGGTCAAAGGGTATAGACAACGAGAATGTCTTGACTATTTCGATACATACTCTCCAGTTACAAAAATTACGTCCATAAGAACGTTGGTAGCGTTAGCTACAGTTTATGGTCTTGAAATTCATCAAATGGATGTTAAGACGACCTTCTTAAATGGAGAGTTGGAGGAAGAAATCCACATAGAACAACCTGAAGGGTTTGTGATTCCAGGTAAAGAAAAGAAGGTGTGTAGACTTGTTAAGTCCCTTTACACACTAAAACAAGCATCCAAACGATAGCATGAGGAATTTGACCAAACAATGTTGTCAAATGGTTTTAAAATAAATGAATGTGATAAATGTATGTACATTAAAAATGTTCCAAATCACATAGTCATTATTTTCTTATATGTGGATGATATGCTGATAACGAGTAATGACATTGCCAACATAAATGCGACTAAGCGCATGCTAACTAGAAAGTTTGATATGAAAGACTTGGGAGTTGCTGATTTAATTCTGGGAATTAAGATCCATAAGACTTCTCAACGTCTGGCATTGTCACAATCTCATTATGTTAAGATAGTACTTGAAAAATTCTAGCACTTGGGCTTTAAAGTTGCAAAGACTCCAATTGACGTGAATCTTGCATTAGCAAAGAACA
>ML338733.1:0-43109 GCA_005239505.1 Nicotiana paniculata
ATGCCAAGTACAAACAAACACAATTTAAACCAAAGAAAATCATACATAATATCTTTTGACTGCATCAGAATTGATGGCCATATCTACACATTTTCCTTCTAAATCTGTTAAATACAAAGCACCATTGGACAACACTCTCGTTACGATGAACGGCCCCTGCCAATTTGGGGCAAACTTGCCTTTTGCTTCAGCCTGATGTGGAAGGATGGATTTCAACACTTGCTGACCCACTTCAAATTTTCGGGGACGTACCTTTTTGTTGTATGCTCTTGCCATTCTCCTTTGATACAATTGGCCATGACATACTGCTGCCAATCTTTTTTCGTCAATCAGACTTAATTGCTCCAAACGGGTTTTGACCCACTCATCATTATCAATTTCGGCTTCTGCAACAATCCGAAGAGATGGGATTTCAACTTCCGCGGGTATTACTGCTTCAGTACCATATACCAACAAATAAGTAGTTGCACCTACTGAAGTGCGCGCAGCAGTGCGATAACCTATCAAAGCAAAAGGCAATTTTCATGCCATTGCCTGGAACCCTGCACCATTTTTCGAAGTATTTTCTTTATGTTCTTGTTGGCCGCCTCGACAACTCCATTTTCCTTGGGGCGATACGAAGTGGAATTCCGATACGTAATCTTGAACTGTTGGCATACTTCTTTCATCAAGTGACTGTTAAGATTAGCACCATTGTTTGTGATGATTACCTTTGGGATTCCGAACCGACAAATGATACTTGAATGAACAAAATCGACCACTGCCTTCTTGGTCACAGATTTGAAAGTTTCAGCTTCGACCCACTTAGTGAAATAGTCAATGGCCACCAGAATGAACCTGTGCCCGTTTGAAACCGCGGGCTCAATTGGTCCAATGACATCCATGCCCCAAGAAACAAAGGGCCATGGAGCGGACATTGCATGCAATTCAGATGGTGGAGAATGAATCAAGTCTCCGTGTACATGGCATTGATGACACTTGCGCACAACGTTGATGCAGTCTCGTTCCATGGTGAGCCAATAATACCCTGCTCGAAGAATCTTCTTTGCCAAAACATACCCGCTCATATGCGGCCCACAAATTCCAGAATGTACCTCGATCATGATAATCGTGGATTGCTTAGCATCGATGCACCTCAATAACCCAAGATCTGGAGTTATTTTGTACAACACCCCTCCCTCCCCCCCCCCCCCCCNAAACGTCGAATTGTTCTCTTTTGATCACTTGTGGCTTGTACCGGATATACTCCCATCCTAATGTACTCCCTAATGTCATAGAACCATGGTTCACCATCAAGTTATTCTTCAACCATATTACAGTAGGCATGCTGATCCCGAATTTGAATATGCAGAGGATCGACATAAGCTTTGTCCGGGTGATGCAACATTGAAGCCAGAGTAGCCAAAGCATCGGCAACCTCATTAGGGATCCTTGGAATATGCCTGAACTCTATGGATCAAAACCGTTGACAAAGATCATGCAGACATTGTCTATATGGTATGAGCTTTAAATCCCGTGTTTCCCATTCTCCTTGAATCTGGTGCACTAGGAGGTCTGAGTCTCCCAAGAACAAAACTTCCTGGGCTCCCATGTCTACAGCTAACCTCAATCCCAAAATGCATGCCTCGTACTCAGCCATGTTGTTGGTGCAATAGAAGTGAAGCTGATCCGTAACAAGGTAGTGATGCCCTGTTTCCGAGATGACTACTGCCCCTATTCCGACACCTTTCATGTTAGCGGCCCCATCGAAGAAGAGTTTCCAACCAGGATTTTCTTCCTGCTCAACCTTGTTAATATGCATCACCTCTTCATCAGGAAAATAGGTCTTCAATGGCTCATACTCTTCATCGACCAGGTTCTCGACCAAATGATCGGCCAATACTTGGGCTTTCATCGCGGTCTGAGTCACATAGATAATGTCAACTCTGTGAGCAAAATCTGCCACTACGCAAGTCTCCCTGTGGGCATAGGCTTCTGAAAGATATATTTTAGAGGATCCAGGCGAGAAATGAGGTAAGTAGTGTAATATGACAAATAATGCTTCAACTTTTGTGCCACCCAAGTCAGTGCGCAACATGTTCTTTCAAGGGGAGTGTACTTAACCTCATAGGATGTGAACTTCTTACTGAGATAATAGATGGCCTGCTCCTTCCTGCCAGTGATGTCATGTTGGCCCAACACACAGCCAAACGATTTATCCAAGACCGTGAAATAGAGAATTAAGGGCCTTCCGGGTTCCAGCGGGACCAACACAGGTGGGTTTGACAAGTATCCCTTTATTTTATCAAATGCCTCCCGGCACTCATCAGTCCATTTGACCGCAGCATCCTTCTTCAACAACTTAAAGATGGGTTCACAAGTTGTCGTGAGTTGAGCAATAAACCTGCTAATGTAGTTTAAACACCCGAGCAAACTCATCACCTCAGTCTTGTTCCTCGGAGGTGGCAATTCTTGAATAGCTTTGATCTTTGACGGGTCCAACTCAATGCCTCGACGACTGACTATGAATCCTGACAGCTTTCCGCATGGAACACCAAATGCACACTTGGCAGGGTTAATCTTAAGATCGTACCTGCGGAGCCTTTGGAAAAACTTTCTCAAATCTCCGATGTGATCAGCCTGCTTCTTTGACTTTATGATCACATCATCCACGTAAACCTCAATCTCCTTGTGTATCATGTCATGGAACACAGTAGTCATTGCCCTCATGTAAGTTGCCCCAGCGTTTTTCAAACCAAATGGGATTACCCGGTAGCAATAAGTTCCCCATGGAGTAATGAATGCTGTTTTTTCTGCATCCTCCTCGTCCATCAAAATCTGGTGGTATCCCGCATAGCAATCCACGAAAGACCCGATCTCGTGCTTGGCACAGTTGTCAATCAGAATGTGGATATTTGGCAATGGAAAATTATCCTTTGGGCTTGCTTTGTTGAGATCACGGTAATCAACGCACACCATGGTCTTTCCATCCTTCTTTGGCACCGGCACAACATTAGATAACCAGGTAGGATATCGCTTGACTCGAATGACCTTTGCTTCCAACTGCTTTGTGATTTCTTCCTTAATCTTCACGCTCATGTCAGTTTTGAACTTTCTCAGCTTCTTCTTGACGGGAGGGAATGCCGGTTCAATTGGCAATTTATGGACCACCAAATCAGTACTCAAGTCTGGCATGTCATCATACAACCATGCGAAAATGTCCTTATATTCAAACAATGCTTTGATTAATTCTTCCTTGATTTGTGGCTCAAGATGGACACTTATCTTGGTTTCTCTGACATTATCTGGATCTCCTAAATAGATTGCTTCCATTTCATTCATATTAGGCTTGGGTTTTTCTTCAAAGTGATTTAGTTCCTTACTAATTTCCTCAAATGCATCATCCTCATCATATTATGTTTCATCATCACACTTTATTTCTTGGATTATTATTTCAGAATTAGATTGACTTTTAAGACTGGGCCGAAGATTCCTCATGCATGTCATGTCGTTGAAACCAGCATAAAAAGAACTGTACAAAGAAGAAAACAAAACAAAATAAGAACTGTCAGGAAAGATGGGAAAGGGAAATTGCATTTCATTAAAGATAAAGGATAACAGGGTTTGTACATCAATAAGCGAAAAATAAAATCTGGGTCACAACCCTGGAATAACCTAGATAGAAAGGAAACCAAAAAAAACTACCAAGACTCTTTCCGAGTGGGGAGAGGAGTTGACTTCCAATTGTTAAGCTTTACATTCGGCCCGATGAACTGCACGTCTGCTTTGCTGGACCCTCCTTCGACTTCTACCATGTTCACATCCTCAAGCAACCTTTGGAACCTTCCAATTAACTCTCCATCAATGTCAACCACGGGACTTGGAATTGTTGGCACTGGGCGTTTCCTGGCGCCGGGCTTGACAAAGGACCTGGAGAGACACAGGATAGGCTTCGGAAGTGCCCATGCCTTCTGTTTCAGCCTTTTAGCCCTCTTCACATCTGCCCTTGTGGGTTTGAATCCGAGACCGAACGTGCCCAAATTTTCAGGGAGGGACACTGGTTGTACGATACCCTGCAAGGATGCACCCAGACCTTTACCTAGCATAAATCCATTTTTCAGCATTTCAGAGGCCACCATGACGGATGCATAGGCTATCTGTGGAGTTGGAATACATTCCCCTTCTGGAACCTTCTCGATCGGCACTGTTTTAGAAACCTGATAGACCCAAGTCCCTTTTTCGTCTTCGGCGTTGGTAAACGGGACATAGGCATCACTGTGAGCACACAAATTCTCTTCGCCATGCACGACGATATCCTGCCTGTCCCACTCA
This sequence comes from Nicotiana paniculata, assembly GCA_005239505.1. NCBI lineage: Eukaryota > Viridiplantae > Streptophyta > Magnoliopsida > Solanales > Solanaceae > Nicotiana > Nicotiana paniculata. Next base: position 4,312 of record ML338733.1, read on the forward strand.
AACTTGACCAACTGGTGCAAAGAGGACGGGACTGCTTTGGCGGCGTGTATCCAGGGCCGACCTAACAGCAAATTGTAGGAGACGGCTACGTCCAAGACCTGGAATTCCATGGTGAACTCCACCGATCCTATTGTCAACTCAAGCACTATATCCCCGACCGAGTCTTTTCCCCCACCAACAAAACCTCGGACGCATATGTTGTTCTTGTGAATCCTCTCATCATCAACCTTTAACTTGTTCAGAGTAGAGAGAGGGAAAATGTTTGCACTGGAGCCATTGTCAATTAATACCCTGGTGACCACGAAATCTTCACATTTTACCGCAATATAGAGAGCTTTGTTGTGTTCAGTTCCTTCCACGGGCAACTCGTCATCAGAGAAGGTGATCATGTTCACCTCAAATATTTTGGTGGCAATCTTTTCTAGATGGTTCACTGAGATTTTGTCGGGGACATGAGCCTCGTTCAGAACTTTCATCAAGGCCTGACGATGCTCATCTGAATGGATCAACAATGATAGCAAGGAAATCTAAGCGGGCATTTTTCTCAACTGCTCCACGATGGAGTAATCTTGTACCTTCATTTTTCTCAAAAACTCCTCTGCTTCTTCAGTGACTGCTTTCTTTACTAGAACTGGGTTATCTCTAGATGTTTTAGCTTTCCTTAACTCTTCCGGGGCAAAGCATATCCCCGAACGAGTTAATCCTTGGGCTTCATTGACTTCTTATTTCACTTCCTTTCCCTTATAGGTCACTATCACCTATTCGTAGCTCCATGGGATAGCCTTGGTGTTGACTACCAGCAACTGGGTTACAGGTTTGATGATGATAGGGTCCGTACGGGCACCCTTTACAATTATGATAGGCTTACTCGTCAACCCCGGCACGACCACCCTTGACTCATCTTGCTTTGCTACAGCATTACTTGGGGATCCTTTCTCAACTATGACAGACGGCTCACTGCTTGTCGTGCTCAACTTGTTCACAGATCCTTCAACCGTTGGTTTTTTTACGGGCTTGACCTCACTAGACCGAATCATCATGATGGACTGTGAGGGTTTCTTGGGTTCCCCCTCCTTATGTATTATCTCGATCATGTTGGTTTCTTCATGGGTTGGCAACGGGTTCTGATTGATGCTACGTGCCTCCGGAGTTTGGACTACAATCAGGTTTGTGTCAATGAGCTCCTGGATGGCATATTTCAGATTCCAACACTTCTCTGTATCATGTCCTGGAGTACCAGAACAGTAGGCACAACTCAAGGAGTAATCAAGATTCTTTGGGGGGAGGGTTTGGCAATTTCGACTCAACTGGCCTCAGCACATCCAACTGCCTCAATCTTTGGAATAAACTGGTATAAGACTCCCCCAACGGAGTGAAAGTTTTCTTCTGCTGCAACCTCTTATTTTTGAACACTGGTTTGGGCCGAAAACTTGGGCTAGCAGGATTTCGATAGGCTCGCGGGGGTGGGTAAGCATTTTGTGGAGCTGGGTAGGTGTTTTGCGGGGCTGGGGCATGCCATGGTGAATATGAAGGAGGTTGAGTGTATGACTGGGCGTGGTGGATAGAAATTTGAGGGTCTTGTGATGGGAAGTAATGTTGGGTTGGATTATATGGAGTTTGGGGGTAGGCTCGGTGACGGGGTCGGGGCTGGGTATAATGGGGTGACGGGATCCTTGGTCCAAACCACGATCCTGAATCAACTATTGCCACATCTTCTTTCTTCTTCTTTCCAATCACTCCCCCGGTACCATTCTGAATGGCTTGGGTGGTTGCTTTGATGGCCGAGTAGCTCATGATTTTTCTTGCTTTAAGCCCTTCCTCCACCATGCCACCCATCTTTACTGCCTCATTGAAAGGCTTGCATATGGCCGATAGCAGGTGGCCAAAGTAAGTAGGCTCCAGAGCCTGCAAAAAGTACTCCACCATTTCATTTTCCTCCATCGGGGGGTTGACTATTGCCGCTTGTTCTCTCCAGCGAAAGCCATATTCCCTGAAACTTTCACTAGGTTTCTTCTCAATCTTAGTCAAAGACAAACGATCTGGAACAATCTCGATGTTGTATTGGAAATGACGAGTGAATGCTTGGGCCAAATCATCACAAGTATACCATCTTCTGTGATCCTGACGAGTGTACCACTCCAATGCCGCGCCACTCAGACTCTGGCTAAAGTATGCCATCAGTAGTTCATCTTTCCCACCAGCTCCTCTCATTTTACTGCAGAATCCCCTAAAATGGGCCACCGGGTCTCCGTGCCCATCATATAAGTCAAATTTAGGCATTTTGAATCCCACAGGTAGCTGAACATCGGGAAATAAACACAAATCGTTGTAGGCTACGCTCACCTGGCCTCCCAATCCCTGCATGTTCCTGAACGATTGTTCCAGGCTTCTTACCTTTCTAAACATCTCCTCCTACTCTAGGTTTTTAGGCGGTTTCTCAGTCTCAACAAGGAAGTCGAAACGAGGAGTGTAGGAGTAATGGTCTAGGGCCTTGAAGGTAGGCTCCGGGGGATAGTATTGGTTATCTTGGGTATGGAATAATGGCTCACTAGAGGATCCATGGAGTGTAGCAGGCGAGGGTGCTACAAAAACAGGGGTGGCTGGTGGAGGGGGTATGGGATTGGTTTGGCTGGTGGTGCTTGTGTGGTTTGGGAAGTGGTGCCCTGATAGTGGTGGTAATGGGGGAAGCCTGGCGGATGTTGCGGAGATAAGTCAACAGTGGGAGGTTCCTGGGATTGAGCTAGTAGCGGGATGAAAGCAGGGTTGACGGGGTATGATGGTGGTGGATGCCCCTTCATCCATGCTTGGTACATCTCTGCCATTTGGTGTTTCAACTTATGTAACTCCTCTTTCAGATTAACATCAGACTCCTCTCTCTCCCTTGACGGATCAATAACACTTGCATCCAGCTCTTTGTCAGCCATGCTCAACTTGTTTTTAAACCTAGTGTTGTACGGGTGAGTTGCTAGAATGCCAAACAAACTAACCACCTGACTAATATCAATGACAACGGCAAACTTGTCAGCGTTAAAAGATTTAACAGATAGGCAACCGCACATTCGGGATGCAATGCACCTAGATAGTTAAAGCTTCTATTCATGCGTTTGAACGGTAGAATGCTTCATCCCGGCTTTTAACTAATTCTTCGCGTTTTGCACTTTCCTTTTCTCTCTCTTTTTATTTCACTCAAAAACCCTTGTCGATCACTATTGGCCTTTTCCACTTATTTTGTTGCCTCCCTCTTATTTTGCACTGGTTTTCCCTCTCTTGTTTTGCCATTATTGTCGTCCAGTCGATTTTCTTGATTCTCTTTCTTTTTTTTTCCTTTTTTTTTTTGGTTACGATCGAATCCTATGGGGATTGCCTACGTATCATGGTGCCGCATGAATCAGATCATTACGTAGTTCAGGGAACAAATGCGAAATAAAGAAAGATAGATTTTTGGGTTTTTTTTTCTTTTTTTTCAAATTTTCATGAAATAAACAAAACAAAATATCCTGATTACAATGACTTCCTTTACAAATTTAAACAAAAAAAAAAAGCTGACAGACTCGACAAGTGGTCTAGCAGACTCCAAAAGAAAGATGAAAATACAGACTCATAAATGGACTAACAGACTCCAAAAGAAAAGTGAAAATACAGACTCGAAAATGGATTAACAAACTCCGAAGAGACCGAAAATACATACTCGAATAAAAATTATGCATACATAAGTGCCTCAATGGGCCCGCGGGACATCAGTCGGTCTCGCCGCGGGCCTATGCACCATATCTTCTTGAAGGTGAAATAGGTCACCCATGATCTGTTGGACAAAAATCATAACGGAGGCGAAGAACATAGACCTGGTCATGTTTTCACACTCGTTGCACTTCATTGTAATGTAGTCCGCAATGCTCCTAACCCTTTCTCTGATAATACCCTTCTCTTGTAGCAATCGTCTAATCTGCTGGGATCTGGCCCCCAAAATTTGTTCGGCTGTATGATTTTGCTCTTGAAGCTGCTGCAGGTCTTTCTCTAGATGCGACATCAGGGCATAGCAGTATTCTCTTTCTGCTTTGAAATCTTTCGCCTGCTTGGTCATTTTGTTCTCAAGGACGGTGATCTTTTTCTTCAACCCCACGGCTTCATTGTCATATTTTTATTTTAACTGTTGAACTAATCGTGCTCTTTCCTCCACATTCCTAGCCAATTTTGTTCGAACCTTTGCCAGTTCGCACTTGGTCTTTTTAAGATCAAAACTATATTCACCCACTTTCCGCCTGAGATTATCTATAAGCTTTTCATCCCTTGCACTTCTGACGGGGTTCTCGGCTGCTATTTTCATTTCCCGAACTTGGGCCCAGAGGGCGTCATTTTCTTCGGCCAGCTTTTTCTTTTCACCTTCATCCACGACGGCTTGCAAACCATTCTCAAATTGAAGATCCCTGACTTGCTTTTCCAACCTTCCTATTGTGGCCCTGTACTCATTCTCCTTAGTCAACCAAGCCCACTGTTCCTGTGATGCTTCAACAAATTCCTGGATGTGGGGCCTTTTGGCTGGTCTTTCAGGTTCGGCCCTTGCAGTGTTTTTCTTTCTATACTAAGCAAGATAGGCTGGTGAGACCTCACCTTTAGACAAGTCAGGCACTCGAGTGTTTGCCGTCAAATATTGGCATTCGACCCAAACATGACGAACTGTTTCTTCATGAAATTGGTCGTCGGAGTTGACTTCGACTACATAAACCTTAAGATCCTTATCTGGATGTGTCACTAGGAATCTTCCCAACTGTCTCATCCCCCGGTATAGAGCATAAGGTTGAATGCCTCGAAGACCCATTAGGAGGAAGTAAGGACCGGTAGCCGGCATATATACAACTTCTTCGACGGGGAGCCAACCCAGTATCCATTCTATTTGTCCTGCCGTTATGGAGCGAAGGCAAGATACCCAATCTCCAAACCCTTCTTGTAATCTGAAACCTGAGACCCTTGTGTCAAACTCCTCAATGCAGCTCTTTCCCATGGATCCATAGTTCATCTATCGAGGGCGGTGACACAGATGCTCAATCATCCATATTTGTAGTAGTAAATTGCACCCCTCGAAAAAATCTACCCCAGCTTTACAAGCCGTGAGAGCTCGGTATATCTCAGACACTATCATAGGGGCAAGGGTGCTCTTGGCGTTGGTAATCAAAACACTGATGACTCCAGCTACCCGCAGATCAATATTCCCATCCTTCCGGGGAAACACCACGATACCTAAGAATTCTACCATGAAGGCGAAACGTCTATGCTCATCCCATTTCGATCGGTTCCCTCTGCTATAATTTCCATTTTTCGGGTTGTTGAATCCCCCTCATGCACGTACCTCTGGTATATGAAGCGTAGAGTGGAAAACCCTCCTTCCAAATATTCATACTGGATCCCTCTGCTTATTTTTAGCAAATCCAGAAACTTGTGGGGGGTAACAACCCTTGGAGCGACCAGGTATTTATGCATTAGACCTTCAGTACTTCCCACGTAACTTGTTATTTCTTCCAAAGTGGGTGTGAGTTCAAAACCCGAGAAATGTAGAACGTTGTGAGCCGGGTCCCAAAATGTTACCAAGGCCCTTATTATGTCTCCTCTAGGCCTGACCTTTAGCAATCCGGTGAGCCCTTTCAAATAAAGGCTGACCACATCTCGTCCTTCTTGACCCAAATCTTCCCACCACATGTGTAGCTCCAGTGGGACCTTGGACATGATCCCTATTGGTAAATTTTGACTCGTGCTCATTCTGCACATTTAAATTAAGGTGGTTGGTTTATAGACAACGTGAATCTTACTGAAAAACTGACAAAAGGCTTATTTTGCAAAAAGGTAAAATAATAAAATAAATCAAGGCTACTTTTGCGAATACAGCCTTTCATTAGTTCGGAATGGAAGTTATTAGGGTTGTGTTGCCTTCCGCCGTCCCGCTGGAACATTCGGCTATTTAGACAAAACGGCATCACCTACTTATTTATAAAAAGATGACGACACTTCATATATTTTTTGAAAACTTTCCAAAAAATGAGGCTGGACCTGATGAGGGTTGCCTACGTATCCCACATCCGGTGGGAATCAAACCCGCGTAGTTCGGCCAGTTTTGACACGAAAAGGAACAACCATTTTGGACTAAAACCTTTCTTTCTCAAAAACTCCTTTTTTTCTTATCTAGTTATTTTCTAAAAAAAAATTTCCCTTTTCTTTTCAAAAAATTTGGCGGGGTTTCGGGATATTTTGGACACCATTTTTTGGAAACGGGTGAAATCCTCTCTCCTACCTTAAACTTGGTTTTCTTTTTGGTTTTCCTCACTTAGTCTAAAAGCCGGTCAACATGCAATCCGAAACAAATTAAATGCACAGGTAGCATATAAAATGCATCAGGTTGGTCTTTTTTTTTTATTTCTGGGTACGCCTGTCCTAGACGGACCCAACCTCTGTGTTGAGCCCCTAAGTCAAATGCACATGATGCAAACAAGCGTTCCTACTAGGGATCTGGCATGAGGCTGATTTATTCTAGGTTTAAAACCTAGGTGTATTGTTCTAGACTTGGCTTACCCGAGTGGATAACTTGAAACGAGGGGGGGCAGCGTACCGATAATCAAAAGATCATCCGGCTTTGCAACTTATCCGAACCTCATTCTAAATTGGGATATGACACTAGCAGAAAGAAGTCACGCCAGCGTGCACTCCTCAGAAGATAGAAGAAAGGGGTTTCGTAGCAGTTTATATACAGTTCAAATAATATCAAAGCGGTAAAAGCAACATTTAGCACATTAGGCCCGAACATGTAAATAAAATCAGGTAATAAATAAAGTCAACATATAACAATTATTCTAAGCTCGAATTATTGAACCCTGAACCAGAGATTCTGTTTTCGATCCCCAACAGAGTCGTCAGAGTTGTCACACCTCCTTTTTACTACTCCCGGGAGGGTATAAGGGAATTTTTTCCAATTTAAGTGACAATCGAAACGGGATTATTTTATTTAAAATTTAGAGTCGCCATTTGGAATAATTTATGGTGTCCCAAGTCACCGATTTAAATCCCGAACCGAGGAAAAATTGACTATATTTTACAGTCCGCAAACACAGAAAATCGGGTAAGGAATTCTGTTAACCCAAGAGAAGGTGTTAGGCATTCCCGGGTTCCGTGGTTCTAGCACGGTCACTCAACTATTAATATTGGCCTATTTATCTGATTCTAAAACATTGTTTGAAACCTACGTGCATTTATTCCTTTTAATAATCCAATTGTTACACAACTAATTATTTGGTTACACATTGTGAATTGTGTCACGGGAACCATACCCACGATCCACAACGTGTTTATTTTAATTTTTGAAATTAGGGGTCGAGTCACGCCAGCGTGCACACAAATTCTGAAATATTGTATCCATGACCATGCCACGAGAACCGTACCCTTATCACGGTAATTTATTAATTTAACGTACCTAGAGCAAGCTACGAAAGTTAAAGGCATTTTCCATACCAATTTTGTATTTACGTGAAGGCCATAGATTAGAGGATTTTATTTGTGTATGGTGCACCTTAAATTATTCTTAAAGCAAGCTAATGATGCTCCTAGCGAAAAAAGTGAAATAAATAAAACCAAAAGAAATAAAAATTGATTTCATGCTCATTCCCATTTTAACTTCTTATTTTACACAATTGACCAAACCCAACTCCTAAAGGATGAACAAGTTGATCACCAATGGGCTTTGGCCTTCCCATGTCCACAGCCCAAATCATTCATACACGTACTGTCCAAACAAACCAAACATCTGAAAAAGAAAAGCTTCTTAATATTTGAAAACTACGACAGAACAGAATAAAAGCAAGAGCAAAGTGGGTTAAAACATGATAAGAGCATCTAAATTGTATCCAATCTTCCCCATATGTCACCTCTCAATGCCATGAATTAAATATTTTGATGACTAATCTTACAATCCAGTGTTAAACCAGGCTTATTGCCCCACCAAAGTTCGTTCATATTGTATCCAAAGTTCCACCCTCAACGCCTAACTCCCCACCATATACCCAAGAACAATTCGCATCAGTTTCTTACAAACACAATGTTAAACGTCAAATATGACTCAACTCTCGCGCAACTCCTCAAAATAAAACAGAAAGTTTTACTATATTTTTGAACATTTCAACACATTATTATCCTAGATGCATGCCTAAATCACTTCATGCAACAAAGAAACAAGTCACACGAGTATGCCCGACTCACAAAGGAACATAGATCTGCTCATGGAAATTCGAAACACGTCTTGACAAAGAAATTCAAACTCCATATTCTGATTACACTACTTTCAACTTAGTGAGAAATTAATTGGTCATGAAATTGATCCGCAAGAATATTTGAGTGTTTAACAATCTGAGTCAATTTCATTTCTTTCACTTTAAACGTATGAAATCTAGGTGGGATCACAAACTACTTGTTCCAACTTAGAGACAGGAATTCCAATATGCAAACGACCATGCTCAGCTCAACCAAGCTATGAGAAGATAACCTTACTGCTTCGATTCAGGTACACGTTCGAGTCTTAGAAGATTAATGCAAATAACATCGTACGGTTTAACAAGTCAATGTACTAAATAAGTAGCCAAGGTTTCCACATGAGGAGGCAAACTACCTCAATTATCAGTCTACACAAGAAAACTCCAACGAGACAAGAAAACGTTTTTCTATCAGCATGCTAACTCTGAATTTGAGGTTCAATTTCCATATTGTTACTTGGCCAAAACCAAACATGGATCAACATACGAGAAATCATACAGAACCTATTGCCAAATATCTCTATAATCGAGCACTATCTTACGAATCCAAAGAAATCAGTAGCTATTAGCTCATATTCATTCAATCCGAATCTTCAAAGAAAGCAAACACGATTATCACACAACTTTCAAATAATAATGGCCAGACAGAAGACTGTCTTTCACTAATAAAAATCCATTCAGCATTCCACACTCAGATAAATAACTCACTTTTCATGAAAGATTTGATCATTCACTATAGTTTTCAAATGCCATTACTATGCTATTGTTGAGAAAATATGATCAACCTTGGCTTTAGCAAGGACTTATAACATTTGTAAACAACAGAATATTAAATTGAGCAAGCCGAATTGACAACAGGCAGAATACCTCAAAGATAATATCATAACTCATTTCAAGTTGTGGCTCAACTAAACAAGCAGAACTATTCAATCAACATTTTGATACATGGCCTTTAAAACATGGACACCAGCTTGAAGATAAAACTAGATTAAATTACCCTCAAGCAAGGAATCTCAAGGATTTCAGAAAATAAATTCAGCTTAACGGCTTCATAGTCAATCGAGCTAGTTCTAATATTTACAAGACACGATCCCACCATCTCGAGCAATCACAAAACCAAATCAAATGCTTCGAAACCAAGCAGATTCACGACTACGGGACAACTATATACAAACAACACAACAGAACATGTGATAGTAGATTCAAACAGGCTTAGCACGCTCCAAAAAAAACTTCTATTTATAAAACATGTTAAGAAAATACAGAATCTTAAATCAATTTTTTGATCGTTGAAGCTCTTATCACATTTGAATCCACACCAAAACAGAAAGATAAAAGGGAAGAGGATGAACCTGAAGTTCAAGTTTCAGTAAATGTCTATCTGAATGCAATACAAGCAAAAATTGAGCGATGAACTTAACATGGACTGGATGAAGACAATCGAATTCGGAACCACGAACTCGAATCACGAACGACACACCAAACTCAGCTCAGACAGATTTCATCTTTGAAACCAGAAGAAATCGGAAAAGAGCAATGCTGAACAACAAAAAACTATATGTTTTTTTTTGGGTATATTTTGATTTTTTTTTTTTTGAAATGTAAAACAAGATCAGAAAGAATTGATTTTTTTTTAATCAATTTTCTGGAATCTGGAAACAAAGAAGAAGAACACAAGGAGCCGACAATAATTCTTCAAAAGACCAACCCTAATTTTCCTTTTCTACTGATTTTTCTCTCCCTCCCCCCCCCCCNAATCCCTAAAATACTCCTCCTAAATCACGAAAATCTCTATCATAGGACAAAAAATCGGACAAATGGAAGGCGTGGATTCGATTTCTCGCATCCAACCGCTCCCATTTATCCGGGATTCGTCCCCAAGAAAAATCAGAAACGCGTGAGGAATTGCAGAAGATTCATTTTTCAGAAGTCGTTACGCTACATGGCAAGAGGGGATAGGAGAGAGCACGTGAGCGCGAGTTGGGTGTGGGTGAACTCGCCGGTTTTGCCTGAGTTTTCCGGTGAGTTTGAGTTGAGTCGTTGGCGGCAGTGGCATGTGGGATAGAAGGGGGGTGCTGCTGGTCTTTAGGTTAGGGTTTGGGTAAGATTAGATAGGTTTTATTTGGTAAGGGGATTAATTGTTGGCCATTGGATGAGTTAGGATGGAGGGTTAGGATTTAAAAAGGTGTTGGGGCGGGTCATGGTTGGTTTGGACGGGTCAGAAGTTGGGTGGGGGGAAAAGGTGTTGGGCTAGGCGGATTTGGGGTAATTTTTGGGCCACTGAAATGGTTTTGGCCCAATTCAGGGCCAAACAAAGCCCTTCTCTCATTTTTCTTGAATTTTATATCCTAATAAAATAAAATTAATTAAAACCTAAGTTAAGCTCTAATGAAATAAATTATCTACGTCCAATGAAATAATTGATTAACTGGAAAAAAATAAAGCTAAATATGTAAAATGACCCATTTATTTTTGAGATTTTCGCTTTAATTAAACTTAAAATGCTATGCACGAAATTTGAACATTTTTAGGGTATTTTCCGTGATCAAAACGTCACTGAATGCAAACAATTTTAACAGATATTCCTAAAAAATCTATAAAAAATTAAAATAAACTAGAAAAATCTATTTTGTGACTTTTGTAGGAGTATATTATTACTCGGGCAAGAATCACATCCTCACAGTCCACAACCACAAAATCGCCGATAGGAGTGGACACATAAATAGGAGAACCCAAAGACTCACGAGGAACACCCAGGAAATGAGAAAATAGAGGTGATACATATGAATAGGGACCTTGGGTCAAATAATACTGAGGCCTCCACACCGCAGACAAAGATAATACATGTGATAACGGCGTCTGAGGCCAATGCATCTAGTCTGGCCGGAAAAGCATAGAATCTGGCTGGAGCACCGGCTGGCTGGCCTCCACCCTACTGAATAGCAGTTGGCTGAGCTCCCCCTATCTGGCCTCCACCTCTAGGAAGACCCCTACCCACCTGTCCTCCACCTCTAGGTGGCCGAACTGCTGGTGCTGAAATAATAGGCTGATGGCCCTACTGCACCGCCTTGCCCCGAAGCCTGGAGCAAAATCTCATCATGTGACCTGGATCCCCACACTCGTTACAACCTCTCGACACCATAGACTCCTGCCTTGAAGACTGGCCCTTGTGACCGGAGTACCCACTGGAGGAACCCTGAATGGCTGGGGGACGGTATGAACTCTCTGGCATGGCACTGAAATAGGCCCTGGAAGAACCCTGATGACCAGAATACCCGCTGGAAGAATCCTGAATAGCTTGTGGACGATAAGAAATCTCCAGAATGGCACTGAGATAAGGCCTCACGGGAGCGCCTTGTGGAGGTGGTGGTGGTGCCGAATATGGAGGCATGCTGGACTAGCCATTCCCAAACTGACCTCTGCCCCTAACCGGAGCACCTCTAAAATCCCCAGAAAATCGAGCTCTCTTATCCTGTTGCCTCTGCTCTCTACCCCTCAGACGATAGCCCTCAATCCTGCGGGCGATCTCCACTACTAGCTGATAAGGAGTCCTCATATCCACATCTCGGTCAATGTTGGCCCTAATACCAGAGTGCAACCCTGCTACAAATCGCCGCACTCTCTGCATCAGTAGGAAGTATCATAAGTGCGTGATGAGAAAACTCAGAAAACCTCGCCTCGTAGTCGGTCACTGACATCTGACCCTGCTCAAGCTGCTCGAACTGGTACCGCAACTCTTCCCTCTCAGTGGGAGGGATATACTTGTCCAGGAATAACTGAGTGATGTGCTCCCAAGTGATGGGGGAGAATTCGTTGTCCTACCAAGAATATAAGACTGCCACCACCTGCGGACCCTGCCCTCTAGCTGGAAAGTGGTGAAGTCAACCCCATGAGGCTCCAGTATCCTCTTGTTGTGTAGTATGTCCCTCCACCTATAAATAAAATCTTGAGCATCCTCATGATGCTCTCCCCCGAAGTCTGTCCCTGCACCTATCAACCCCATGTTGTCACGACCCAAATCCTAATCTAGGTCGCGATAGCGCCCAACGCGGATGTTAGGCAAGCCAACCTTTAATTTTATAAAACATTATTAACAATATTAAAATTTTGTCGCAATGTCTGAGAAAATGATAAATATCGAAGAAAATTTACTTGCAATGATCAAGTTAAATTTAAATAATCACCTTCCAAAAGAATAGTCTACCAATGTGTGTGTCAGGAACTGGTGTCACAAGTGTACAGGTGTTGATACCCAATTTTTTCCAAAATAGTTTTAAAATTTGCATATATACCTTCAAAATCAAGTTCCATAATAATTGGTATCTTTTCATAATTTTCTTATGTTTTTATAAATTTATTTCCAATTTATCCAGTATTTTTATCTCTAATAATTAATTGTAAATTGCATTACAAATGATTCCAAAGACATCTCTTGACTTAATACATTATTTTTTGGCCATGGTAACATCAAATTATTTCACAATTAGCCAAATTGGCATTCTTTGTCTATAATTGCAATAACTTTGCAATTATAGCTCAATCATATGTTCTATGCTATTTTGGCACAATAATTAGTCATTTCATATTTTAAATACTAATTAATCATGTTAATTTAATTTTATTAAGCATCAATTTCATTTTTATAATTATCAGCTATTTTTATAAATTATTTATCTATTTTTTAATTGGGTATTTAATAATTAGCCACATTTATTCAAATTCTAGCCTAATTCTAACCCAACCCATTAGATTTTAACAACCCAATTCCATACCCAGCCCAAATCAATTCCATAATCGGCCCACCCCTGGATCTCTCTGAGTCGTTGATCGGACTAGTTCTGTATTTTGCAACACCTAAGTACAGCATGTTTAGGCAAACTAACTTGTAATAGTTTCTTTAATAATCTGGATAATTACTAAGTGTTGTCATACGCTTACGCAAGTTTTAGGTGTTAAATCTATTAAAACTGGAAACATACTCCTTATACTTGCTTCTTGAATATTAATGGTTATAACCAGTAAGAACTGATAAAATTCGTCCTATTAATCAATAATAAAGTTGCCTCGCTATTGCATTCTCATCTAGATATCATGCCTTAGATTCTGAAGTTAATAAGGCCTTGCTTGTGTTTGAGTCGTTCTAATCATGTGCATAATCTGTGGAGGAATACTTAGGCCCCGTATCTGCTCTTATTTGTTTTCCCCTTATCTGAAGTCCTAATTGTCGTTGTTTGTCGCTTAGAATCTTGTCCTTTAACTAGGGGTCAACCTAGTACTTCCCTTTAGGATAGTAGTCCTAGCCTCCTCCAGGACTGATAGGATGGGACGGGTAATAGCACGCAATAGAGTATGTGACCAACACACGCTTTAATTATCTTCACGGGGTGGGAAGGGTAGAATATGGATATGATGACTGGTGCGCTAATACCACGTGTAGCCCCTCTTCGAGGAGTGATTACCGGGTATTGCATTGATGTGATCCATATTATTATAAACCTGCAACACCTGTATACACTAGTTCGTAATCATCCCTACTGTTTTCTAAACACCTATATGCTTAAGACTTAAATCCCCTCTCATTTGAGCCTTTACTTGTTATTTGTTAGTTGTACAAATTCACGAAACCATTTGGCCGGAACCACGCTTGTGAATCCTGAGGGGTGCCTAACACCTTCCCCTTAGGATAATTTCAATCTCTTACCCAAATCTCTGGTTAGCAACGTAGTTGTAATTGAACCCCTTAGGTGCCCTAATGCACCGTTAAAATCGTTAGGTGGCGACTCTTCAAAATATGCAAACCCCTTTCCCAAAAGGAAAGAGTTGTCCCAACCAATGTCATAAGCCCGATATTCCGCGAGGAAGAGGAAAAAAAAAGTGCGCAACAGCATGGCGACTCTGCTGGGAATATCCAGGTTTTTACCATTTCAAATTGTTTCGTGAATTTATGCCTTTATTTTTAAATACTTGCACCCTTTCCTATTCCCTTTGCATGCAATTAATTGTTTACTTCGAGTATTTATTTTTTCTCAAAACGTAACTGACATGTCTCTTTGTTTCCTTTTGTAACTGCTTTAAAACATTATTATCGTTTTTACCGCTTTCTTTAACGTGCAAATACGTGACAACTTGTTTTAATACTTATTGCATAAATCATGCTCAACATTCATACTCCACTCGTGCCAAACAAAATACTATAGCAACGCTTGATGAGTGATTGAGATATCACCCACTAAATTCGGAAAGACTTATTTGCGGTAAAACTAATCGATCAGCGGTGCAGTCCACGGTTCGATGTCTTTCCCCCTTGAGTTGTCCGCTCAAGGGTACCAGTCTAAAACCCCATAGAAACCTTACTCTGTTGCACTATTGCATGCATCATGGTCAAACCTAGTCAAGCTAAAGTGTCGTCTGCATGATAGCTTTTAAGATAGCCTTATCCAAAAGTCCACCCGGCTTCCCTAAACCCAAACGGATGCCCTCACTTTCTGTGCATTTATTTGGAGAACCAAATGCTTCATGCTAATTATTGATGTTAAATAGTCGAGTCCGGTAGAGGTAAGGGCCTAACCTATTTGTTTTGCAGAAAAAAATGAGGCACAACGTCCCCAGATTCGGCATGGTCTCCAACATTCACCCAAAACTGCTGAGTTGGTGGGAGGATCTACACTCTAGCGACAAAGCTATCGTCAGGAAACACTTGGGTAATCTACCATCTTTTCTGGAAATCCATCCTAACAAAATGATAGTAGAGGCTCCTGCCCTGTTCTGGGATCGTGAAAGATCCATGTTCCGCTTTGGGAACATCGAAATGGCGTCGGCTGCTACCCTGTTCTTGGATCGTGAAAGATCTGTGTTCTGCTTTGGGAACATCGAAATGGCGCTGTTGATAGAAGAGATAGGAGGGTTGGCTAACCTAGTATGGGAAACTCCGGGGTTGTTGATGCCTGAGAACCGCAAAGGCAAAAGTTTCCTCAAAATGATGGGTCTGAAAAAGGACGCAGAATTGGTATGTCTGGAGGATTCGTACATTCCTTTTGACTACTTGTACGAAAGGTATGGCTACAGCAAATCATATCGTACCTACCATGACGAGTTTGCTATCACCTCTCTGGGACACGTCCATCGCCAAGTGTTCATGTTTAGGTGTGCTTTTTGGGTTTGATCGTGTTCCCGATGAAGAAGGAAGGGATCCATACCAGGCTAACCATGGTAACTAAGACCATAATAGAAGGGTAAATGGGCAATATTTCAGCATTGTGCCCATGATCGTTGCAGATATATATCGGGCCTTAGAAATGTGTCAACAAGGAGCAAAGCATTTTGAAGGTTGCAATTTATTACTTCAGCTCTGGCTCGTGGAACATCTCCAAAAAGGCGAATATCGACAGGACATCCACCACCAAATGTGGGATGACCACGTCGCTTTCCATCACCCAAAGCGAATGAAATATATCGTTAACATGTTCGCTCAACCTGAAAATGTTGAAGGATAGGTCGAGCTTTTTGATAACCTGACTGAAGAACAGGTTCAATGGATGTTCGAATGGTTTCCAATGGATGAGTTCATCATTCGATCCGAGAGGCATCATTTCTGATGCTGATCGGTCTAAGAGGGACATACCCTTACGTCCCTCTTCGAGTTATGAGGCAAGCAGGAAGGAAGCAAGTCATCCCTAGGGTCGAGAAGATGAGCCATCTTCGAGCCGACTTTCAAAATAATGACAGTCCTCACAAGTATCACGCCGGTTATATCCCTTTCTATCTTGGTTGGTTAGAAGAGGATCTAGGTGGTCAGAGCAAGTCGGGGTATGTCCGAGTTCATAGGGTTATAGATGAAAGGGCTGAAGCACAAGTCAAGTTCAACCAATTGCATAAAAGGATCTGGGAAATGAGGATGATCACCACAAGATACATGAGTCCAACAAAAGACTGATCGAAGAATGGAAGGACATGGCTATCAGTGCCAACAAGAGGCTGGGTTACCTAGAACGAGTTATAATCGATTTGAAAGAAAAGTTCATCAAAAAGGTTGAATATTGTCAAAAGGCTGAGGGAGTTGCAGGGGGATACCTAGCCAGAACTTACCTGTTGCTGGGACTTCGCGAGCTGGGAAAGCTGCTAGAAGAAAGCAAGAATGCTGAATCTGGGGAAGGTCCTTCTGGGACCAAGTAGATAGGAATGTCTTTATTTTTCTATCAATCTAATAAGGCCAATGGCCATTAGTGATTTTTATTTTTCGTTTGTCGTTTCGGGATTTGTCTATTTTATTATCAATAAAATAAGGCATTTAGCATGTTAAGTTCTCCAAATCAGTTTGTCGCCAGGCCTACCTCGGGCACAAAGAGGTCCCCAACTTAGGACACACTTTCATTTATGCATTATGTGTTTAAATACTGCAATACTCTTTTCATGATCCTCACTGACTTGGTTACCTTTTATTTTTATTTTTTCTTACTCCCCTCCCCAAAGGTTAGTTCGTGCATTTTGGCATCATAAGCCTATCGCACCAGATCCAAGGGCTCTCCGCCTACTCCTTCCCCTTGTCCTCCTAAGGGCAAAGACAAAGGCAAAAGTAAGATGGAAAAGTCCAATGGCATCAGAAAGGAGAATGCGATTGAACGGGTAGAGGCCCCTGATGGCCGAGGTATTCAGGTCCTACATGAGAACATGTCACCACTTGAACAGAAATTGCTGAAGTTTCAGGAAGAACTCGATCAAGTCCGGAATCTGGCCAACTTGTCATTTTCCCTCAACGTCCCTGACGTAAACCTTCCAAATGCTCAAAACTCCGCACCTCCACAAAATATCCCAAGACAAAAAAATCATCTCGCACCTCACCATCACACTACTCCCCCAAAGAACCAAATTGTCCTGACGCAGTGCATTGCTTGCCACACCTCAAATAACACTCCACTACTCATCCCAGAACCCCAAAACCCTACAAAAGACTATTTCCACACCTATAACAATCCCATCTATGTGGAAACCATAACCCACTCCACTCCGCCTATCCCACTGGCGTCCGAGTCTGACAAAAGGGATTTACTTATCAGGAACCTGGCTGAGGAGCTTAGGAAACTGACCAGCCGAGTCCAGGGTATTGAAGGAACCAAGGGGATTGAAGGGTTGAATTATGAAGACCTTTGTATCCAACCTGATGTCGAACTGCCCGAAGGGTACAAACCTCCAAAGTTCGAAATGTTTGATGGTACCGGTGATCCGAGAGTCCATCTGAGGACCTATTGCGACAAATTGGTTGGCGTAGGAAAGGATGAAAGGATTCGGATGAAACTGTTCATGAGGAGTTTGAAGGGAGACGCACTATCTTGGTACATCAGCCAAGACCCCAAGACATGGTCAAGCTGGGTAAGCATGGTGTCTGATTTCATGGACAAGTTTAGATTCAACACAGAGAACGCATTGGATGTGTTCTACATTCAAAATTTGAAAAAGAAACCTTTCGCGAGTATGCTACTCGCTGAAGGTCCGAAGCCGCTAAAGTCAGACCTGCTCTAGAGGAAGAACAGATGAACAAGTTCTTTGTCCGGGCTCAGGACCCGCAGTATTATGAAAAGTTAATGATGGTTGAGGGCCATAAGTTCTCTGACATCATCAAATTGGGTGAGCGGATTGAAGAAGGTATTAAAAACAGTATGGTTACAAATTTTGAATCCTTGCAAGCCACTAACAAGGCTCTACAGTCCGGTGGTGTAGCTAAGAAGAGAGATGTGGGAGCCGTAATGGTTGCACAAAGAACCAAGTCCCCGCTCAAGTACCAAACCTATCTGACACCTCCACTCACATATCATCCAACCCCGAATTACCAAGCACCCTAACCAAATTACCGAACTCCACCACCTTCCTACCAAGCTCCACCACCCACATATCAATCTGCTTCGCCCAAATATCCACAACCCGCTCCTGTCTACCACACTTATAATTCTCAGCCATCCCAATACCAATCACCCCCTACACGCCAAAACTTCCCTAGACCTCGTCCCAATTTTGATCGCCACCCTCCAAAGCAATACACCGCCATAGCCGAGCCCATTGACCAGCTGTATGAAAAACTCAAAGTTGCTGGTTATGTCACACCTATCCCTGTTGCCACCCCTGAGAACCCTTCTCAGTGGGTTAACCCAAACAAATCCTGTGCGTACCATTCCGACATGAAAGGACACACCATCGAAGAATGTCGTTCTCTGAAGGACAAAATACAGGCTCTCATTGACAACAAGATTATTATGGTAAAAGACCCCGCTCCAAACGTCTGTGACAATCCTCTACCAGACCATAAGGGTAGAGGTATCCATATGATTGAAATAGAAGATGATTAGGATCCCGAGGGGTCAATCGGGTTGATCATAGAAGGCGATGACCCAAAGAAACCCGCAGTCACTCTCAAACCGATCATAGTCCAAATTCATCCATCTGAGGCCTCTGAGGTGAATATGTCTATACCATTTGAGTTTGAAGCAGCGTCACCTGCAAAGTCGCTAGTGCCAATTGAAGTTGAGTTTGTATCTCCAGCAAATGCACCAGCTTCGTTCGAGGTCGCAGTCTTGCCACCCCGAACACACATTCCGTTTGAAATAAAGATGGCTGCACCAATTCCGGTGACAATGTCAACCATGCCACCCTTCTATTCCAAAGTTATCCCTTGGGAATACACAGCCGAGGCGAGAAGGAAAGGCAAGGTCAGGTCTGAGGAAGCTGTCGCAGCATAGGGTATGACGAAAACTGGTAGGATCTACACCCCTAAGCATCTGGCCGAGTCAAGCAAGCAGGCCGCCAACCGGCCTCCCCTTATCAAAACGGGTCCCGATGAACTTGGAGAAAAGTGCAGGCTAAGGAGTATTCAGTCATCGACCAGCTGAACAAGACACCGGCACATATATCCATCCTCTATGTGTTGCAGAATTCCGAAACACACAGAAATGCTTTGATAAAAGTGTTGAGTGAAGCATATGTGCCAAACAACATCACTAATGGGGAAATGGCCAATATGGTAGGCCAGGTACTAGAGAGTCATAAAATCATTTTTCATGAGGATGAGCTACCACCTGAAGGATTGGGGCACAACAAAGCACTGCACATCACCGTGCAGTGCGAAGATCATTCCATCATAAGAATCTTGATCGATGGAGGTTCCAGTCTTAACATTTGTCTGTTGATACCACTCAAGAAATTGTGTAAAGGGCTACATGAGATAAAGTATGGGGCGATCAATGTGAAAGCCTTTGACGGTTCTCAGAGGTCCACCATGGGGGAGATCAGTCTATGTCTACAGATGGGACCGAATTGGTTCGAAGTGGATTTCTAGGTGATAGATGTTCCGGCATCCTACAACTTGTTGTTGGGACGACCCTGGATTCATGATGCTAGGGTCGTAGCATCAACACTACATCAGGCGGTAAAATTCGAGTGGAACCACCAAGAGGTAATTATTCATGGTGACGGTAGCAATCCCATTTATAGCCGTCAAACTATTCAGGTGATTGACGGAAAAAGGAAGATAAGCGGAGGAACTTACCACCACATTGAACGGGTCAATGCTATAGACAAGGACAAATGGTGGGATAACAAGATTGAGAGCATCCTAAACAGGAGAGGATATGAGCCAGGCAAAGGGCTCGGTAAAAACCTCCAAGGGATCACGAAGCCCATAAAGCTCAAGGAGCATGGCACCACTTTTGGTCTGGGGTATAAGTACACTTGGCAGGAATTCAACGACTGGTCGCCACCTTGGCGCGGTCCCTATTATCCTTTGGAGCAGCCGATACCTCATCTTGAGCAGACTTTCAAGTAGGCTGACACTATTTACGGTTCAGATGAGGAAGAAGCGCTTGCAGCAATGAGGAGTTTGTTCCTAGAGGATGATGATATAGACTGTTGTGTTGTTTTTGAGAGAGAGGGGGAGGAAGGCCCTTCCATATAGACTGTAATCAAGGGGACATATCTCAAGAACTGGTCTATCAAGACAACCAAAGCCCGACAAGCATCGGGGTAGCAAGGCTAAAATAAGCATTATTTACTGTTTTATTTACTAAATGATTTTCCTTTTCCTACATTTTTTAATTTCTGCAATAAAGATCTTCAATGATCAAAACAGTTATTCAATCTATCAAAGCATCTTCTAAATTTCTCTTAAGAATCTGATATTTATTGCTATTGTTTTCTCTCATTACTTTATTTATACAACATTACTATTACTTGTCTTGATGAACCGATGATTGTGACATGCAATGAGACAACGCAGCAAACGGACATTGATTCATAAGAGGATGACATACCTGACGAGATTGTCAAAGAAGTTGAGAACTTTGAGAACGGACCTAAGTCTAACTTGGATGAGACCGAAGTCATCAACCTAGGGGATTCAGAAAACGTCAAGGAGACTCGTATCAGCATTCATTTGTCACCATCAGAAAAGAAAGAATACACAGAGTTTCTAAGGGAGTATGAGGACGTATTTGCATGGTCGTATGATGACATGACTGGTCTAAGTACGTCTATTGTGGCTCACAAACTGCCAACCAATCCAATGTGTCCACCAGTGAAACAAAAGCTCAGAATTCAAACCCGACATGAGTTTGAAAATCAAAGAAGTTACCAAGCAGATCAACGCCAAAGTTCTCCGGGTAGTGGAGTACCCGACATGGTTAGCCAACATTGTACTTGTGCCAAAGAAGGACGGGAAGGTCAGAGTCTGCATCGACTACCGAGATCTAAACCGGGCCAGTCCGAAAGACGACTTCCCCTTGCCAAATATATACATTCTGATTGACAGTTGCGCCAAGCATGAATTGCAGTCCTTCGTGGATTGCTTCGCTGGTTATCACCAGATTTGCATGGATGAGGAAGATGCTGAGAAAACGGCGTTCATTACTCCGTGGGAAGTGTATTGTTACAAGATGATGTCATTCGGTCTAAAGAATGCAGGGACCACCTACATAAGGGCCATGACCACCATATTCCATGACATGATTCACAAGGAGATCGAGGTGTAAGTGGATGATGTCATTATCAAATCAAATAAAGTTGTTGATCACATGGAGAATTTGGGGAAGTTCTTCAATAGATTGCAAAAATACACTCTGAAACTAAACCCCCCGAAGTGTGCATTCGGGGGTTCCTGCTGGGAAGTTGCTAGGATTTATTGTAAGCCACCGGGGAATAGAATTGGATCCGTCCAAGGTCAAATCCATTCAAGAGCTACCACCACCAAGGAACAAGAAAGATGTGATGAGTTTCTTGGGGAGGCTTAATTACATCAGCCGGTTTATAGCACAGTCTACAGTCATCTGTGAGCCAATCTTTAAGATGCTGAAAAAGGACGCTGCGACCAAGTGGACCAATGATTGTCAAAAGGCTTTCAACAGAATCAAGGAATATTTGTCAATACCGCCAGTCCAAGTACCGCCCGAGTCAGGCAGACCTTTACTACTCTATCTTGTAGTGTTAGATGGAACTTTCGGTTGCGTTCTGGGGCAGCACGATGAAACGGGAAGGATAGAACAAGCTATTTATTACCTCAACAAGAAGTTCACTCCATATGAGGCCCGGTATTCTCTATTAGAGCGTACCTGTTGTGCTCTAACTTGGGTCTCCTAAAAGCTGAGGCATTACTTTTGTGCCTACACAACATATCTCATATCAAGGATGGATCCATTAAATTACATCTTTCAGAAGCCCATGCCCACCGGCAAGCTAGCCAAGTGGCAAATCCTGCTGACCGAATTCGACATTGTCTACATGACTCAGAAGGCAGCTAAAGGACAAGCTCTGGCAGACCATCTTGCTGAGAATCCCGTAGACGGAGGATACGAACCCCTGAAAACATATTTTCCTGATGAAGAGGTATCATTCATAGGAGAAGATATTGCAGAATCCTATGATGGCTGGAGATGTTCTTTGATAGAGCAGCAAACTTCAAGGGAGTGGGTATTGGAGCAGTACAAGTATCAGAGACCGGTCAGCATTATCCGATATCCGCCAAAATCAGGTTCCCTTGCACCAACAATATGGCTGAATATGAAGTCTGCATCTTGGGGCTCAATATGGCCATTGACATGAACGTCCAGGAACTGTTAGTGATCGGTGATTCAGACTTATTGGTGCATCAGGTACAAGGAGAATGGGCGACAAAGAATTCCAAGATACTGTCGTATATGCACCATGTACAGGGGTTAAGAAAGAGGTTCATAAAGATAGAGTTTCGGCACGTCCCCAGAATCCAGAATGAGTTTGCCGACGCATTAGCTACTTTGTCCTCAATGATCCAGCATCCGGACAAGAATTTCATCGACCCTATTCCCATAAAGATCCATAACCAGCCAGCTTACTGTGCCCATATCTAAGAAGAAGCAGACGAAAATCCTTGGTTTCATGACATTTATGAGTACTTGGCAAAAGGAGAATACCCCGAGCTTGCAAATTCCACTCAGAAACACACACATCGGAGATTGTCCAACAATTTTTTCCACAGCGGAGGAATCCTGTATAGGAGAACTCCTGATTTGGGGTTATTAAGGTGTGTTCACGCAAAAGAAGCATCAAAGTTGCTGGAAGAAATTCATGCAGGGACCTATCGCCCACATATGAACGGTTTTGTTCTAGCAAAGAAAATACTCCAAGCTGGTTACTTTTGGATGACTATGGAAACAGACTGCATCCAGTATGTTCGGAAGTGCCACCGCTACTAGATACATGGGGATATGATAAAGGTGCCTCCTGAGCTCAATGCAACCAGCTCGCCATGGTCGTTCACCGCTTGGGGTATGGACGTTATTGGACCAATTGAGCCTACCGCTTCCAATGGCCATAGGTTCATTTTGGTCGCCATTGACTACTTCACTAAATGGGTCGAAGCAGCCTCCTACAAAGCAGTTACTAAGAAAGTCGTGGCCGACTTTGTTTGCGACCACATTGTTTTTCGGTTCGGAGTTCCAGAGTCAATCATCACCGACAATGGTTCTAATCTCAACACTGACTTGATGAAAGCTATGTGTGAAACTTTCAAGATCAAACATAAGAATTCCACAGCATACAGACCTCAGATGAATCGAGCCGTAAAGGCCGCTAACAAAAACATCAAGAAGATACTAAGAAAGATGATAGAAAGGCACAAGCAATGGCATGAAAAGTTATCATTCGCTTTACTGGGATACCGCACCACTGTCCGCACGTCAACAGGGGCAACTCCCTATATGCTAGTTTATGGTACAGAGGTTGTTATTCCTGCCGAAGTGGAGATTCCATAAGAATTATACAGGAAGCTGAGCTTAGCGACGCAGAGTGGGTAAGAAGTCGTTATGAGCAATTGGCCCTCATAGACGAGAAGAGAATGAATGCAGTATGTCATGGTCAACTATATCAGAACAGAAGGGCCAGGGCCTTCAACGAGAAAGTCAAGCCGAGACGATTCACACCAGGGCAGCTGGTGTTAAAGAAAATCTTTCTGCATCAAGATGAAGCCAAGGGGAAGTTCTCTCCCAACTGGCAAGGTCCACACATGGTTCATAGAGTGCTGACAGGAGGAGCACTCATACTTTCAGAAATTGATGGAGAAGTTTGGCCGAAACCGATCAATTCAGATGCGGCCAAGCGCTACTATGTGTAATCTTTATGCTTTCTCAGTGATGTAATTTGAATTCCCGTTTAAGAGGGGATACGTAGGCAGCCCTAAGGGTTCGGTCACAATTCAATAAAAATTTCATTTTCCCCCGCAATTGGAAATTGGGGCAAAATTTTGAGGAGGACCCTCAAAATTCTGAAGAAGGTTCAGCCAGTCATCGTGCAAGCAGCAGTCAGAGGCGTCCACCCAGTAAACTGGGACAGAATTTTAAGGAGGAACCTCAAAATTCCGCAGCGGGAGAGGTTGCAATGTCTCGAACCGTGTCACGTCGTCGGTTCATCTAAAACTATTTTAGATTATATATTATACTTTTATAAAATCATGCATATTTATTTTTTCTTAAGCAGCTTGTTTAGCGAACGCTACCCCAATGATATAGATAGTATCATCATGATCAAGAAAACGAGCCAAGCAGAGCCAAAGGGAATGCGAACTAACCTTCCCCCTTTACAAAACTCACTATCTTTCTTTGGATGCAGGCACAAATTGCAAAAGCCCCAAAAAATATTATCCGCTCAAAGGACAGACATCGTTCCTCAAACTCGTCGCACACGCCAACATTTATTATCAGCACAAACGATGTTTCATTATCACAATGATCTACCGCAATTAACGCCGGCTAAGAGTTTATGTTGTCCTTCGCATATTGCATAAGGCTACCTTTCTGCCTTCCGAGGTTAAATGCTACCTCCATCTGCATTCGCATATTGCATAAGGCTACCTTTCTGCCTTTCGAGGTCAAACACTACCTCCATCTGCATTCACATATTGCATAAGGCTACCTTTCTTCCTTCCGAGGTTAAATGCTACCTCCATCTGCATTTGCATATTGCATAAGGATACCTTTCTGCCTTTCGAGGTTAGATGCTACCTCCATTTGCATTCGCATATTGCATAAGACTACCTTTCTGCCTTCCGAGGTCAAACATTGTCTCCATCTGCATCCACATATTGCATAAGACTACCTTTCTGCCTTCCGAGACTAAACGTTGTCTCCATCTGCATCCGCATATTGCATAAGCCTACCTTTCTGCCTACCGAGACTAAACGTTGTCTCCATATGCATCCGCATATTGCATAAGGCTACATTTCTGCCTTCGGAAACTAAACGTCGTCTCCATCAACATCCGCATATTGCATAAGGCTACCTTTCTGCCTTCCGAGACTAAACGATGTCTCCATCTGCATTCGCATATTGCACAAGGATACGTTTCTGCCTTCCGAGACTAAACGATGTCTCCATCTGCATTCGCATATTGCACAAGGATACGTTTCTGCCTTCCGAGACTAAACATCGTCTCCTATCTGCATCCGCATATTGCATAAGGCTACCATTCTGCCTTCCGAGGCTAAATGCTGCCTCCCATATACTTCTCAAAAACAACCAATGCCTCTAGCATTATGTACTGCGCTTTCTTTTTGGCTAAGGTCTGCCCCTTTAATTCAAAAGACTAAGCTCTATCTTGTCAACATCATATTATTGCATCTTCATGGGCTGAAATATCACCAACCTATCCAAAGGCGTCATCGTTCGGAGGCACCATCTTCATGGCCCGAGAACACCATGTCATGGCCTGAGAATCTCTTTTGTCAGTTTGCATATCATTATTCAAAGGCATTATGGTTCGGAGGCACCATCTTCATGGCCCGAGAATATCATTTCATGGCCTGCGAATCCTGCATCAAGTAATTCATGGCCCAGGACATCATGGTCTAAAGACGTCATCCGTAACCGTCCAAAGACAGCATTCATCATCCAACGGGAATTTGTATCATGTTTAAATTATGCACAATATACGCTCGTATTGTTTATTTTCAGGTAATCCGGCAAGAAACAACCATCCTGGCAGGAGCGGTCACGCTGCAGTTCTCCTAATCTATCCCATAAGTCGCTTGATCACCTGACCCTACACTTTGCGCCTGTCCTTGTGAAACTCATCGGTATACTTCGCCGATGATTCCTGAACTACATACGACCTGATTCCTATAAAACCAGGTATATGTAGGCAGCTCAGAAACCAGGGTGCGGCCTCAATCTTTCGAACCATTTCTACTCGGTCAAAATTGGCCATCATATCTTTACCTGACAACTCTTTCATCCTTCCCGGGGTAAAGAGGGGCAGTTGTTGATACCCAATTTTTTCCAAAATAGTTTTAAAATATGCATATACACCTTCAAAATCAAGTTCCACAATAATTGGTATTTTTTCATAATTTTCTCATGTTTTTATAAATTTATTTCCAATTTATCCAGTATTTTTATCTCTAATAATTAATTGTAAATTGCATTACAAATGATTCCAAAGACATCTCTTGACTTAATACATTATTTTTGGCCTTGGTAATATCAAATTATTTCACAATTAGCCAGATTGACATTCTTTGGCTATAATTGTAATAACTTTGCAATTATAGCCTAATCATATCTATGCTATTTTGGACCAATAATTAGTCATTTCATATTTTAAATACTAATTAATCATGTTAAATTAATTTTATTAAGCATCAATTTCATTTTTATAATTATCAACTATTTTTATAAATTATTTATCTATTTTTTAATTGGGTATTTAATAATTAGCCACATTTATTCAAATTCTAGCCTAATTCTAACCCAACCCATCAGATTTTAACAACCCAATTCCATACCCAGCCCAAATCAATTCCATACCCGNACCTTCCCTTGCCTCCCTCCTCTGATGAAGTTTGTTTGTCTTCTCCAGCTTGTTCTCTCGCTGGAAAACTATGGTCTCCCATCATCTCCTGGTTACTGCTTCACCCTACACGGGTCTAATTACACCCTAAGGCCCTCAGGCGAACCTGGAGCGGTTCAACTCCTACCGTCTGAGTAAGAGCCATGACTTTTCCGGCTGACGCTGGCAACATATTTAAGGTTTTTCTTGTTTCTCTGGGCTCTCTGAAACCCTAACTCCTGGTATTTTTACGATCTCTTTTAGATTTGTGCATATCATGAAGCTTTTTACATGTTTTCTTCGAAAACCTTCCTATTCTAAGCGATCTTTCATCTCAAAATTAGGGTTTCATACCCCTCTTCCAAAAAATGATTTTGCTTCTGTTTTAATATCATTCTATGATTCTTTTATGATTCAACGATTTACTCGGAGTTCTTTTTTCATTTTTGACTTACAATGCTGAAAACCCTAGGTTTTTCCCTAATTCTGAGTCTGTCTTTAACCGATATATTTGTTTAAATGCATGAAATCTTATTTCTCATAAATGTTTAAGCTTTCTGTGATTTTAACCTGTTTTTTCTTATTAGGGTCCCTGACTATGTTCTCTTTGCTTTTATCATGTTCAATGTTACTTCTGTCTCTAAACCTGTGTGATTTTGCTACTATAGTCACTAGGGTTTCAACTCTCTGATTCCCATTGTTCGTTTAAATGTGTGCTAACCTCAAATCTCTGATTCTATGTGATTCTTTACCTATTCGAATCCCTAACTCTCTGCAACTTTACCTTGTTTGCACCCCTGATTCATGGAGATTTGAAAAGCTTTACTGATTTCTTATGAAATGTTCTTACTGACTTCTGACTATTTTCTTACCTTGTTACATAATTGATTAACTGTTAATTGATTACTATTTCCTTAAGTGATATCTTCTGAACCTAGTCTCAATTATTGAATTGGGGTGAAAATGTTTCCTTATATGTTACAGGCATAAGAATTTTCCTTAATTTTTATTTTACCTACTAGTCGTTTGAGTTTAACCCCTTCAATTAAGTGATACCTAATTGCTTGTTGTACTTACATTGTTCTTATATTCCTCTAAGTTATATATGGTCCTTTCCTTATTTAATACTCACCGTGTGAATCACTCCCTTGATTATAGGGATACTTGTACTGATTGGGTACTGATTGATATTCAGTCCCACAATCACTGGTTAATTCTGATTTTTTCCTTATTTTTCATCAAGCTTTCAAACTATATATATACTCTATTCATTCATTATATAGACACGAACTAATCTGTTCAAAAATCTCTCTCACAATTTAAAAAACTCTCTGCTCTCTCTTCTGTGCTAACTACTACTATTCTAAGTTAGCCGGCTGCAAGCCAAGGCTAACTATTGTGCATCTCCTACTTTCCTGTTTGTGTTACTGCTTTCTTCACTTCACTGGTATGTTCTAATTTAGATTTCAGTCCTCAAACCAACATGTTTCTACTACTGTTGTAATTCAGTAGGCTTCAAACTTGCTTACTTATTCTTCAGCATGTATCTAGGATCCTGAACTCCCCTCTGCATGTTTAAATTAGGCTTTATTTGTTTATGAACAGCATGTTTCTATACGCTTAGCACCTACTTCTTACATGCCTATGACTGGTACAGTAGTTTAACCATCCTTAGTTGTTAATCTGACTTAGCACTTTACTGTACCCCTGATCCTCTAGACCCTTGAGAGTTTCTGATTGTGTGTCTATGTGTGTATTTGCCCGTTTGTCCTTACATGCTCTGTATTTGTCCCTTAAATCTCATTACCCATGTTTGTGATTGTTGGACTATCCTTGGTCCTTTGTGATGTTAAGCTTCCATTTCCTTCTTCAAAATTGTTTTCTTACTTACCCTTTCTCAAAACTATTCCTTACTTAAATCCTTTTAAAAATAAAAAGCACTCTCACATATACTCTTAGAAGTTCAGTCACATTCGTGTGAGCACTGCTTTGGGGACCCTTTTGAGTACCTTCTGAACTCTGACACACAAGGCAGGCACTTCCCACACTGCACATGTTTAACTCTTTGGCCATGTTTGGGTGTGAGCACTGCCCGGGAGCCCTTGAGGTCCTTAAGGAACTCTGATACACCCAGACTATGAAAGGCTATGCAACACCAAAGGCATTGAGGTTTGGAAGATCTGGGCCTAATTGAAGGCTCCCTATAGACGCAACTTCTTATTTTTCCTTTGGTTGTGTAATTCATAATTCCCTAGCCTGTAATAATTTGTAAACAAATATTTGGGAATGGATAGTGGAAAGGGAAGGGTAGTTATATAGATTATCCATGTTAAATGGTAGATACCATGCCTCTAGGTTTACATTTCTTAAGTGTACATAAGAAATTCACGCTTAGGGCTGATTGTATGCGAGCATATCATGTATTAGACATCATGTTTCTTAGGCCCACGTTTACTGCTTCAGCATCCTGTTATGGCATTATCATTTATCATATAAAAATCATGCTCTACGATTAATCGTTAATATAAACCTGTTATTCATGTAAACCAGTTTTAATATCGCTGTAATATTATGTTACACCTAGGAATCATGCTTAGGATAATAATACGCTAATAAACAAGTCATCCTTATACTTGCTACATAGGATGTTCAAATACTGTGACTTTACGCATTTAGAAATCTTGCCTAGGAATTCTGCATTCTGCATCCTTGTGTGTGCATATTAGATATCATGTCTTAGGACCTCGTTCAATACCTAGTTTAACTACTGATTGCATGAAAAGGCCTTGAAAAAATAATTTCATCATGTTTCCAAACAACTGGTAATAGTTCTGTATTTTGCAACACCTAAGTACAGCATGTTTAGGCAAACTAACTTGTAATAGTTTCTTTAACAATCGGAATAATTACTGAGTATTGTCATACGCTTAAGCAAGTTTTAGGTGTTAAATCTATTAAAACTGGAAACATACTCCTTTATACTTGTTGTCTGACTATTAATGGTTATAACCAGTAAGAACTGATAAAATTCGTCCTATTAATCTGTAATAAAGATGCCTCACTATTGCATTCTCACCTAGATATCATGCCTTAGGTTCTGAAGTTAATAAGGCCTTACTATTGTTTGAGTTGTGATAATCATGTGCATAATCTGTGGAGACTTGGGCCTCATATCTGCTCTTATTTGTTTTCCCTTTATTTGAAGTCCTAATTGTCGTTGTTTGTCGCTTAGAATCTTGTCCTTTAAACCTAGGGGTCAACCTAGTACTTCCTTTTAGGATAGTAGTCCTAGCCTCCTCCGGGACTGATAGGATGGGACGGGTAATAGCACGCAATAGAGTCCGTGACTAACACATGCTTTAATTATCTTCACGGGGTGGGAAAGGTAGGATATGGATATGATGACCTGCGATAATACCACGTGTAGCCCCTCTTCGAGGAGTGATTATCGGATATTGCATTGATATGATCCATATTATTACCGGATATTGCATTGATATGATCCATATTATTACCGGATATTGCATTGATATGATCCATATTATTATAAACCTAGGACACATGTATACGCTAGTTCGTAATCATCCTTACTGTTTTCTAAAAACCTATATGCTTAAGACTTAAATCCCCTCTTATTTGAGTCTTTACTTGCTATTTGTTAGTTGTACAAATTCACGAAACCATTTGGCCGGGAACCACACTTGTGGATCCTGAGGGGTGCCTAACACCATCCCTTTAGGATAATTTCAAACTCTTACCCAAATCTCTGGTTAGCAACGTAATTGTAATTGAACCCCTTAGGTGCCCTAATGAACCGTTAAAATCGTTAGGTGGCGACTCTTAAAATATGCAAACCCCTTTCCCAAAAGGAAAGAGTTGTCCCGACCAATGTCATAAACCCGATATTCCACGAGGAAGAGGAAAAAGAGGGTGCGCAACAACAGGCATCTAGTAGATGGAAATCAAAAGAATACGCATATCATATTGTCTGAGAGGATATAGACAGGATAACCAAAGGGAAAGACTCCAGCGTGTTGCTGAATGGTACCTAGGGAAAACAGCTCACCGTGGAATCTCCGATCTCGAGGAGTCAAGAACGTGCTCCGAACTGATAAGCAGATTTACCTGCCTCAGAACCTATACAATTAAGTAAAGAAGCGTAGCATGAGTACATAAACATTATGTACCCAATAAATATCCAGTCTAATCTCGAAGAGGTAGTGACGAGAGGTCGACTTGACACTCACTAGGGCCAAACAATTTATTAAATTATAAGGCTAAGCATGAATATCAAAGATAAATAACAATAAGGACAAGAAATGATAAATCTTTCCACATGTGCATTTAGGTGCCAGCTCCTATTAAACATATTACAATTTTATTCTTCAAGACCTTTTTAACAGTTTGACAAATCACAGGAAAATACCAAGCAAATTAGCATGCGCATAATATGCCGAGGACGTACGTCCCGAACCAACAGAAAAGCAATTGTGCACTGCCAAAGGGTCGAACGGCGCAAACCATAGATGCATCTATTAACCTGCCGAGGCGAACGGCCCTCTCCCATGAGAGTAGTGGAGGAAATCACCCGCTTGCGGAATATAATTGCAAAGCGGTTTCACATAAGCATAACACATTCTTCTCAATTCATTTTTCAAATTAATGACTTGAAATCTTTAAACTCTTAAGATATTGACATAAACTTTCACTCAATGATGACCACGCATATAAATCAATTAGAAATGTTCACAAGGCATGGTGTAAGCCTAAATTATTTGGACATGGCAAGAATAGTCACTACGCACGGACCATCGTCACCTAGTACGTACGTAGTCCTCCACAGTTGTTCACATAATAAATTATTTCTCCTATGGAAAAAATTTCCTCTTACAAGGTTAGAAAGGAGACTTACCTCGTATAAAGCCAACTTCTTGATTCAAGAATGCGCTCAAACTTCCAAATTTGACGCCCAACAACCCAAAACTAGCCAAACATTACATAAACTAGTCAATCTATGCTCGAAAGTCCATAATTCTACCATTTAAGTTCACCCAAGCCAATTTGTAAGATTCCTAAAATTGACTCCCGGGCCCACATGCTCGGATTTCGAAAATTCTTAAATAATGTTGTTACCCATAACCGAAAGATCATTAATATGTGATTTTTTTACTAGATTCCATAAGAAATTTCGTGGTTAAATCTTATTTTTATCAAATCCTATGTTTTACCCTAAACACATAATTTTCACAAATCTTTGGGTTTTACCCTAAACACATAATTTTCACAAATCTTTGGGTGTTAATATACCCAAAAATTAAGTAATAAACTCACATTAAGTATGAAATACATTACCTCAAGGTGCTAAGTCGAAATCTCTGCTTTGGGAGCTCTTAAATCGCCCAAGGTTGTGATAGATGCCCTCAAATGAGCCTAAGTCTCGATTTAAAATGACCTCACTGCATCCAGTGATTTCGGACCTGCGGCGAGTGGACCGCACCTGCGGTCTCGGGTCTGTGGATCAAGGTCCGCATCTGCGGAAAGGGGAGGGGTTGGTATGGATCGCACCTGCGGAAGGAGTCCCGCACCTGCGGCTCCGCTTCTGCGAAGAAGGGACTGCATCTGTGGATCCTGGACATCCCCTCGACAGCCGCATTTGCGGTCTCGCACTAGCGGCTGGCCAATTGCAGGTGCTGCCGCACCAAATCTGGTGCACCAGCAGCTCTCTTTGAGCTGGGACTCGCCTCGCGCGACGTCCGAATGACATCCAGGGCCACTAAAGCCCCGTTCAAACATACCAACAAGTCCTAAATCATAAAACGAATTCGCTCGAACCCTCAAAACGCTCGAAACAACGCTAAAACCAAGAATCACACCCTAAAACCAATTAGTTCAACATATGAACTTTAAGTTCTTAATTTCACTTCCAACACGCCGAAACATACCTATACTACTCGGAAAGACACCAAATTTTGCGAGCATGTCATAAATGACACTACGGAACTATTTCATATCTGAGATTTCCGTTCGAACCTCGATATCACTAAAACGCATTCAAACCTCAATTTTTGAACTTCAAGAATCATATTTCACTATTTGGCGTCGAAACGCTCCATGTTCGTCCAAAACCCGTTCCGAACATACGCCCAAGTCCAAAATAATCATACGAACCTATTGGAACCTTAAAATCCCTATTCCGAGGTCGTTTACTAAAAATGTTGACCGAAGTCAAACTTTACCTTTAAGGTCAACCTTAAGGAGCTAAGTGTTCCAATTCCAACCCAAAATCTTCCAATTCCTGAACCAACCATCCCGTAAGTCATAAATCAATACTAGCAAATACATGAAATATTATTTAGAGGTACGGGGTTCTAGAAAGCAAAACGACCTATCAGTTCATTACAGCAATAAAAGAAGATGTATTAGCACTTCTAACATAACCTGTCTCTTCTCTGATGTTTAGAATAAGCAATCATTTTCATAATAAAATTACCCCCTTTAATTATATTAGCAAATTATTATACTCATAGGCAACTTATACACTAATTCTACAGAAAGAATCTTGTAACTCATTGTTAAAAAAAAGTAATCATTTAAATTACGTAACTACAAAGTTATTTTTTCTAACATGGTGTTTTCTAAGCGATAGATATGGTACTTTGGAATTTAAATCATTTCAAACAGCATTTCAACACCAACATACAAATATTCCATTTTTATTTTATTTCACTCAAACAAAAGTTTCAGACTTTTATTTTTTTAAATAACTCATGCTAACCCATGAGATATAGTAGCCATCCAAACATGAATATGAAAGCATACACCAAGTATATTATCTCTGGACATGAAAAACATGACAGTTAGATTTTATTTTACACACATACAAAAAAGAAGGCAGGCATTTAAACTCATAATCCCAACGTCTACGTTTTCATTAGACTTCAATTATATTTCTAATCTTTTACAACAGCAAATGGAAGGAAAGGCTCGTTACTACTCCAACTATAGACATTCTTCTAGTAATGTTCGGATAAAGAAAAGTTTAGGTATAGAGACATTGTTTCTAAGTTTCTTTGGTAAACATCAATTTAAATATTTTATTATGAATAACCATTCTTAAATTCACAAAGAAACCAGATACTTTAAACATGGGTGTATTCTTTTCAAACATGTATTTTTCTACAACGGCAAACCTTATAAGAATAGTGAGTGGGCAAAGGAAACTCAATATAAATATTTCTATTAAATATCCAGATATACCAGATTCGACATGCTAGAGCACATAGCTACAAGAACGATAATTCTTTCTATAGTCATGACAGAAACATTCCTACTAACTCAAAACGTTTATACAAGGCATTTAGAGTCCTAAAAGAACATTGATATCCTAAAATAAGTTTTTAACATCTAAAAGCTTGACAACACCACAATAGAAATTTTTTTTATATAGCATTTGAGCAAGTAAAATAGTGGTTAATCCTAGTTATCACATTGCTTAATAGATTATTTAATGACTGAAATGCCACATATTAACCAAGAGATATCATTCGAGATTTACGACATGATTTCTATGTAGGAAATAAATCACTAATTCATGTTTTCAGAAAAACATCTATTTCGAAACTAAAATAGGGAGAAGAAATTTTAAAGTTACAGACCTTTTTGCGGGCAGTAAACTAGGGCGTTTTGCAACGGCTATTCGAATCTCCGAATCAAGCCTCTTTTACAAATAAGACTCGACCAGAACAGTAAAAGAATATCTGCTACGGCCAAGAAGAAAGACGACAAAGATCCTCAAGGATGAGGAAAATAAATAGAATAGGATTTACGACTTGTATTTCGAAAGTAATTTTTGAGAGATGAGGAGTGAGAAGGAACAATAAATTTTAAGGCAGAAACAACAGTAAACAATCGACCATTTGGGATAGAGAGGGCGGCTGAACCTTTTATTTCTTTGAGGTAAAAGGGACGGCTCAAAGCTTCTTCGAAGAGGAATAGAGGCGGCGGTTCCCCCGTCCCCCAAAATTGCTGAGTGATGCTAGTATTTATAGAGGTCTCCTAGGGTTAAACAACTTCAAAACTTTGAACGTTTGAATTCAAATGTTGGAGAAGAACACACGCTCCTTTGCTCGAAATATGCCTGCAAACTTCTGATCTCGAATTTTGAAGGTCTAAACTTTATCAAAAATGGAGAAAAACGAAAAAAAGAAAATGACGACAGAGAGAGAAAGAGGGAAGGAAAACAGTCAAAGTGATGGAATTTAGGTAAAGTCTTCAATCTAATTAATTGAAGATATTTTATACAAAAATAGGATAATTTTGGATTGGGCTAGTATAGGGAAGATTGGGCTAGTTTTGAGTTGGGCCGAATTTCTTTCTTCTTTGCCTTTTAAAAAGCTATTAATATGAAATTTTTATATGTTTTATATAAAATAATTTGCTGGTATTTGAATAATTACGAATTTATGCTGTAAATATCTATTTAGTAGATAACCATTAATTTAGATGGGCATGCAACCAATATATAAATACATTACAAATATGAGTGGGAATAATGTGATGCAGTGACAAATATTTGTAACGGAAAATATTATTGGTTGATTAACTTTGAATGAAATTATTTGAGAGATAAAATCGTAGTGGTAGTAGTAGTAGTAGTAGTAGTAGTAATAGTAATAATAATTAATGAGGAGAATAATAATAATAATAATAAATAATAACAACAACGATAATAGTATTATTTAATGATGATAACAACAACAATAAAAATAACAAGACTAATTAGATTTATTTTGGGATAAAAATAGTAAAATAAGTATTCTTACATTATTCACGATATTAGAAGCTCAAATAAACAATTTGGAAGAAAAGAAGGACAAAATTGAATGTCAACAACTAGGGCATCATTGTGCGACGGTAGAAGTCCATCTGCATCTTCTTCTGTGAAGGTGACGTCGTCCTCGGTGACCTCCCGCTTGCTATGAGTCACCGATACCATTGTCTTTTTCGTTGTCGATGTTACACCGTTGACCTTGTTTCCCCCAAATATCATGGCAATGGTTAGTCGGGGAGGGTCTTCCCCTGCCTTCGAGGGCTTTGTGTTATCTCAGCTGCGGTTGTAATTGTTCTTCGCCCGGTAGCTTAAGAATTCTTCGAGATGGTCGTTTTTCAATAGCGTTGCTACCTCCCTGCGCAAATATCAGTAGTCAGTAGTCAGTAGTCAATAGTCAGTATTCCCCAGTCCGGTGGCCAATAGTCCCATGATATTTGCACCATAAATTAGGATCTCGTTGGCTGGAATCAGACCTCATTGGCATCTGGTTCTGCACCTCCTTGATATTTCTCATTACTGAGACCAGTTCCACTATGTTGATACTGAAATTATACTCCGACAACCTGGGATAGGTGGAATCCCGGGTACCCGATACCTCTTTGTCTTGCAATGACCTGTTATTCGCTGATCGGAACCCTCTGTTGTCGCGTCCTTCAATCCTTTCGTAGGGTAAAAATCGACCCTTAGAAGATCGCCGATCTACATCAAAATCATCCTTCGATTTATCCCTGTTCTTTTCTCGATCCCAACCCTTAGTTGATGCCGGAAACCTGAGCTAATCATCTTCTATTCTTATCTTTGATTCATAACGGTTATGGACATCCGTCCATGTTGTTTCCTGGAACTCGAGCATGCTTTCTTTTAGTTTTCGGGAGGTGAAAGAGCTCTTAGGTTTCAACCCTTTAGCAAATGCCTCAACTGCCCATTCATCTGGCACGGCTGGTAGCAGCATCCTTTCTTTCTGAAACCTGGTTAAGAACTCATGCACCAACTCGGACTCTCCTTGCAAATTTATGAATATGTCCGCCTTTCGGGCCTGGACCTTCCTGGCCCCAACATTAGTCTTGATGAAAGAGTCTGCGAGCATCTCAAAGAAATCTATTGAGTGTTCGGGTAAGAGTGAGTACCATGTCAAGGCTCCCTTCGTGAGAGTTTCTCCAAACTTCTTCAGCAGGTCCGACTCAATCTCATGTTGAGCCAAATCATTTCCTTTCACCACTGTTGTATAGGTGGTGATGTGCTCTTGAGGGTCCGAAGTCCTATCATATTTCAGTATATCTGGCATTTTGAACCACTTTGGAATCAACTCTGGTGTTGCGCTCGGCTTGAACAGCAACTGGGTGTTTTTTTTTAAGTCCGGGCCCTTCAGAACCGGTGGTGCACACGAAATTTGGTCCATTTGAAGGGATCATTACTGTTGTTGTTACTAGATCAGCTGTTTATCTCCCCAGTCCCATTGAAGCCGACCTCACCCCTCGGGGTGTTGTTATCAACCCTTGCGTTGTTTGATTTGCGGGAGCACCGAGAGGAACTGGGCCTCTTCCATTCGCGTTGCTGGAAGCACCCGACAACGCTTGCCTTAGTTCTGTCATGGCCTGGTCTTGCCGTGAGAGATGGCGCATGATGGCCTTTTGTTGTTCTTTAAGATCCTCACCATTTTCGCAATGTGATTGTCCTCAGCATCTTTAGGAGACGGATCCCTTATATGTCGAGGATATCACCCGCCATGAATTGGCGTTGCTACGTCCTCCTGGTTGCGGGTGTCACTGATGATTTGTAGAGAAACGAATCGATTTGATCCCAAAATTATAAATAAATTAAATAAAATATAAGACTTAGCGTTGAAATCAAGCTAAAATAATAGACAACTTGATTCCGGGAGCAAGGCTTCCGAAGGCAACAATATGAATAACGTTAAAACAGAAAATAAAGTATTGTTCAGCTTGGAATAGTGTATAGCATAAGTTTGTCAGAATTTTCGTGTGTTACAATGGTTGTCGAAGTCATTATTTATAGCTATAGCTAGGGAACAAGGTCCTAGGATCAAGCCCCTCTTAAATGATAATAATGGGGGTCATTGATGAATATGTAACGGCAGACCATGAATACCAAAATTCTCTGCACGACTGAGTTATTTAATATTGAGGAATATTCTTCATTAAATGTCATCGAGTGACAAACATACATTTGCTTTTGTTGACTGTGTTCCCTTCGGGATCTTCCCGGTACCAATCGAAGTTGTTGTCCCCGGCCTGATTTCTACTCGCTTCATCTTCCATGTGTCTCTAGTTTCACGTGTCACGCTACCATATGATTATTTAATATAAACCGATTTTACGCCATACAAATAGACCAACCACAAACAGCACAGCTTCACCTTTGGGTTGGACAAGTAATGCTCCAACGTTTGATTTGAGTCAAATGTTTGGCCCAAATCCCCCGCATTCAAGTTAGTTCACATTGTTTTACCACAAGCGAAACAGACAAATGGAGACCCACTAATCTTTAAATCCAGAGCATTCAGAATTTAAAGATCCTAACACTGAGCACTGAACTGGATTTAGTTTAACCTATTGTTCGGAGGCTACATTCTCTATATAAATCAACCTAGTTTAGTACTAACCAATACTGCCAAACGTGTTAGGAACATCTGGGCCAACTTTTGGCGGAGTTGTGAAGGAGAATCTCCGGCTAGAATTGTGTTCTCCCAGTTGATAAATATATGTCACATTATCCTGCATTTTGACAAAAATAGTAAAAACCAAACTATCTCAAAGAATCAAAAACAGCAAAGACATAAACACATTGTTACTATAAAAATTCGAAGTATATATACCTTTAGTCGTTCGATTGTGGCATGATAAATATAATCTGAAGTGTAGTTATAGTATTTATAAGACGTAATCTTAGCATGAGCTTTGTGTTTGTAATGATGCTTAGCCCCTGCTTTCCAATAGGTCACCAATATAATTTTGACTTGCTCTCTAACGGAGTGATCCATGAAACAATCACACTTCGTCCTACATGATCTCCTTCTGTTATATGTGTTTGGACTTTAAAGTCATTGGACTTTAAAGACAAGGAGCGTGAATTGAAAAATGGTGGGAAATAGAATGGAGGAAAATAAAAATTTGAATCAAGTGAGCATTGTCATGAACTTTGTACCACATTGGTGAAAGACAACTACACTTGTGTGTATAAATATAAAATCACTTCTTAGAGCTCTTAAAAGGAGTTGAAGAGAATGAACCCTCGCGCCGTCGCCGTCGTCGTCGCTCGGCTCGGCTTCGGATCGATAAGATTATTTTTGGACAAAAGTTATTTAATTAATTATTTAAGAATTAATTAAGTGC